>CABHPP010141322.1:22030-40728 GCA_902168425.1 Peromyscus attwateri | reverse complement strand
GGTCTCTTAGTGAACCTGGAGCTCACAAATTTGGTTAGTTTGGCTGACCAGCTGAGATTACAAGCTTGTACCACCGTACCTGCCATGGGTGCTTAGAATCTGAACTCAGGTCTTTTATTGAAATGTTTTTTTTTATTGAATTTTTATTTTTAGTTTAGTTTTGTGTGTGTAAGGTCAGAGGAAAACTTATGGGAGTTGGCTCTCCTGCCACCTGTGCGTCTTAGGAAATTGAACTCAGGCTGTGAGGCTCGGCAGCAGGGGCCCTTACCTACTCAACCATCTCACTTGCCCAGCACTCAGGGGTTCATGCTGGAGCAGCAAGTACTTTACAGACTGAGCTCTTTGCCCAGTCCCCTCAAGGTGTTTGTCTCTCTCAGCCTGGCTTCCTGTTTGCAAAGAAGGGGAAAATGCCTACGTGGCTACAGGCTGTTGCAGAGATGGACTTGGGTGTAATAGCTCGTACCTTGGTTTCCTAGCTGGCAGGGGAGGTGGTCAGAGGGTGTTAGTCTACCCCCCTTTTCCTCCTCCCCTCCTCTTCCTCTTGGCCACATCTTCCTTCACTATGCCCCACGAGGCTCTTTAGGATGGAGTGGCTAGAAATCTATCACACTCACCTTCCTGTACCCTCTGCTGTCTGGTCTGGAGATCTGAGCTCAGAGATAACAGTTATTACTGAGTGGAGCTGGCCAAGTTGTAAATTTCTTTGACTTTGGCTTTTTGGAAGTTCCAAAAATAAATGTGGGGCCATTTCAGTCCGTAGCGGACGGGGGTGTACATGGCATCTCCGAGCAAGGATAGCTGGCGAGTCTGGCTGGGTCTTAGGAGAATAGCCACCACTTCTGGAGTTTCCGTCATTCTGCACAAACCACACTTGAGGGTGGTGGGAAGCCAGGAGACTACACTTGCTTATGCCATGGCCCCACATGGCATGGATCTTTGGCAAAGGCACCAGCACACTGAGGCACAAAAGTGTGATTAGGGTCTTTGGGACCTATGGCACATTAGAAGTGTCAGCGACACATTGAAATCTGATTAATGTTGGCTTCCTTCTCCCTAAAACTGGGGAGCACAATGGCTCTGTAATAGAAACAACCCCGGTGTGGCTCCATTCTAAGGAGCCTCTTAGAGTATGGTCTACTGGAACATGGCATAATGGGGGCTGACTTGGGGCCCTGTGCTCTGCCTAGTGGTCACATGCCTGGCTGGGGATCTAGGCTCAGGGGCAGCTGTTCTGAAGTTGATCTGGGTCAGGATAAAGTTGGGCAGGGAGCATTCCTGGGCGCTGGGTCCCATCTGTGGGAACAATAAACATGATCACTGTCTGCGCTGCTCATGGGGCCAAGGCTTCATGCCCTGGAAAGTGGCCTCAAGCAAGGGAACATGGACTTGAGGGATTGCATGAACCTGGGTATGTCTAGTTGTGAGGGTGACTTGGACCAATGGAAGGCAGCTGCCTGCCCCAGATGCCTGCAGATGGCATGGCCAGGGGCAGGAATAGGGCTCCAGAGGCTGGCCTCATGGAGGACCTGGCTTAAGAACTGTCGCAGGGTAGACTCCAAACAAGGGGCTCCAGAGGAAGAGGGACTCCAGTGCAATCTTTTTCATCTAATTGCAGTTTACAAGGAAGGTTATTGATTCCATTTGAAACTTACTGGACTTATTTGAGGTGGTTCATTAATGGTGGTAACCATAGAGGCCGGATGTCCCATGGCTAGTAATGCAAGGCCCTCTTTAGAGTCACTATGAAAACATACATGTGATTTTCAGCTTCGGGTTCCTTCTAGACAAGGATTCTTCCTGGAAGAACAGATGAGGTGGTGTGACCCTTCAGGTCTTTATTCTGGAGGTAAAGTTGAATATGTCTGTTGTAAACCCAGTGGGCAAGTGCCTTGCCCAGGCCTCCCAGCATGTAGCTTCTGCTCCCCACTTTCTGTCTGTCTCTCTCCCCTCTTATTTTTATTTATTCATTGTTTTTTTTACAGCATTTTATTCTTTAAGAATTTTATACAACACATTTTGAGCATATTCATTGTTTCCTATAGTGTTGGATATGGAACCCGGGGCCTGGAGCACACTAGCCAAGGCACCGATGAGTGTGCCCAGCCTCAGCCATCTCTTCTTATGCATGTCCCCATTCTTTGCTCTCCACCCATCCTCCTCCAAGCTCTCCCTCAAGTCCTTCCTGCAGGGTGCTGCTGGGTTAACTTGGTATGCTGTGCTTTCGTTAATAATCACGTCATTAGTGTGGGGAGGGACCCTTTACTGGGTGGCTGAGAATGGGGCCCTAGGATCTAGTCTCACCTGGATCCCATTTTCACTTTGCTCTTTTCAAACTGTGTTCAGGGCTCACCTTACTCTCGAGGTCTCAAGAAAATTAATACTCTGTAGCTTCCTATCCCCTTATCTCCACTGCGACTTTATAAATCCCAGGAGCTAAGACAAGCTCCCCTAAATCTACCATTTACTATATCATCTTCCTTCTGACACAGAAAATTTCCCATCATAAATAACAGAATAACTGTGCTCTTAGAGACCCTCCAACCAGGTGCATTTCGTATACTTACAATTGGGCCCCTTCCATCTTCCCTTGCAGCATGGCACATTTCTCTTTTGATCCATACTGCCATGTAGAACACATTCCCACTGAATGGTAACCCAAGGCCACTCAGGCCAGGTGTGTGGGGTTTCTGTTCTATCAGTTCATTTGGGCAAAGGGGCCCCTCCCTGCCAACTTGCCAGGACACTGTATAGTAGCCATGGTTGCTTTTAGTCATATGTTTACAGATTCTGCAGGTGGCTCTGGGGTTGGGGCCCAAGGATGAGTGCTTCATTTTACAGTCTGGGAATGGGAGAGGAACTCAGTTGACCACTTGGAGGAGGCCTTAAGATATGTGTCCATGAAGAGAGAGAGAAGCTGTCCTGGCAGGTCAGGCTGAGAAGTGAGTGTCCAGGTAGAGTGACTCAGAGGAGCAAAGAGGCAGGATGCCAGAGTGGGCCAGGATCCTGGAAGGCTGGAAGGTAGGATTCTCACTGAGAAGGTGGCCAGGACTGGGAATCAAGAATGGTGGTCCTGGGAGGAGATGGGATGTGGAGCATGATGCAAAGGGTGGATGGTTATAGGTATGCTCGGGGGCCTGGGACATTTCCCCCAAGAAAATGGGGACATTTTCTTGATTAATGATTACTATAGGAGGGCCCAGCCCACTTGAGCAGTGCCACCCCTGGGCCGGTGGTCCTAAGTTGTATGAAGAAGCAGGCTGGGTAAGCCATGGGAACAAGCCAGGAAGCAGTGTTCCTCCATGGCCTCTGCTTCAGTTCCTACCTCCAGGTCCCTGCTTTGAGTTCCTGCCCTGACTTTCCTCAGTGTTGAGCTGTGACTAGAGAGTTGTAAGTGGACATAAATCTCCCCCCCCAACTGGTTTTAGTCATAGCAATAGAAAGTAACAAGAACACAAGTATTCCAGATGAGTCCAGGGAGAGATGGTGGACTTCTGAATGTGTTCAAAGGGTAGGTCTATGTCCCCCCCTTCCTCTCTCTCTCTCTCTCTCTCTCTCTCTCTCTCTCTCTCTCTCTCTCTCTCTCTCACACACACACACACACACAGTACATAAGAACCAAAGGGGCACTAAAAATTAACTTATTTTTCAGTACTGGGGAACCCAAGGCTTTGTATGTACCAGAAAAGTGCTCTACCGCCGAGCTCCATCCACATCCGGTGTTTTCCCCGGGAACAGGGGTTTGCTGTGGACACCAGGGGCTGAGCACAAGTGCTCAGTTCTCCTGCTTCTGCCTCTTGAGTTCTAGGGTTCTGGGCATTTGCTACAGGGCCAAGCTTTTCTTTTCTTATAGCTTTATTATTTATAACTGATGAGTAAAAATGTATGTGTTCTTTGGGCCTGATGGCGCATGTTCATAGTTCTAGCTACTCAGAAAGCTGAGGCAGGAGGAATACACATTTGAGGACAGCTTGGGTAGTGTAATGAGACCCTTCTCAAAATAAAAAGGGTCTGTAGATTTAGCTCAGTGGTGAAGCGCTTACCTTGAATGCTCTGGGTTTAATTCCTTTTTCCACAAAAAGCACATATTTAAAATGTGTAATATGATGCTCAATACAGGTGTACTCCTGAAGTGATTGCTGCAGTCAGGGTGATTAACATAGCTATCACTCCATATAGGAGAACATGTATAATTGTATCTGTCAGTTTCAAGCACACTATAGAGTATTACTGAACATAGTCGCTGTGCTGTGCATAATATCTTGAGAGCACATTTGAACAGGGAGTTTGTGCCCTTGCCTCCACCACAGCCCTTGGCAACTGCCTTCCTAGTCTCTGTTTCTCCAAGTTCAACTTCTTTAGGTTCCACATGAAAGTGACACCACAGGGTGCTTGTTCTTCTGTGTCTAGCTCACTTCAAGCATACTATTTTCCAGATTATTCACAGTTCAGAAAATGGCAAGATTCCTTCCTTTTAAAAGGCTAAATAATACTTCATTATGTATATGTGCACTACATTTTCATTATTCATCCATTGATGGACACTTAGATTGTTGGAATATCTCAGCCATTCTGAATAGTCCTGCAATAAACTTGGGAGTTAAAATACGAATTTCAGTTCCTAAGGATACCCAGAAGTGGAATTGCTGAATTATATGGTCTATTTTTAGTGTTTTAAAGGATGCTCCATGTTATTCTCCATAGTGACTGCACTAATTTACAACCCAGTCAGTGGTGTGCAAAACTTCTCTTTCTCCATCTCCTTGCTGATACTGGTTATCATTTGGGGACACAAGGGCATTTTTGAAAGTGGTAGTAGACATGTTTATCACTCAGGCAGTGGTGATGATAACACAAACTATGTGTTATATAATATGCTCAAAGCCACACAGTTGTATGAATTGATCATGCGAGTTTTCATATGCCCATTACACCTTAAAAAAAAAAAAAAGGTTAAAAAAAGAAAGAAAAGTAAAAAAGAGTTGATACCCTTCCTTGTCTGTGAACACACCGTGGGCAACGCAGGTCAGCACCTCGGACAGCACCAAGCGCACCCATTGCCCTAAGCTGGCCCCGAGTTCCTGGCTCATGTGTTCAGACTGACGTGGTTCCCTGCCTTCTCTGTAGAACTTTTAGTTTTAGGGTCTTATATTTCTTCATGTTAACTTGCCCTTCAAAATCTTTGAGCCTGTGCTTCAGAGAAGACCCTCATTTTCCGGACTGGGTTGGACCTTTTATTCTGTTTTTCCCAGCCTCACAGTCGACTGTCGCCTTCTGGAAATGAGTTTCTCTATGGGGACAGGAGACTGAGTGGTAGGGGACTGAGCCCAGTATAGGAGGCTGTATCAGCGTGGAGACCTGGTTTCTAGCTCAGGTTACCACCGATTTCTACCCTGAGGTTTTTAGATAGTTTATTCTCTCTCTAGGGAGTGCTGTAATTAGGAGCGGTGTTAAAGTAGCGAGAGGAAAAAAGGGCCTTTCCCATGGCCTTAGCTTGAAACAGCCTTAGACCAGAGGTCATTAACATTCACAGACTGTGGAAGCCAGCACCAGACCAGGGTCAGCTGCTCCGCGGGCTTCTAGTGGGAGGGACTGCAGACAGGCCCTCCAAAGTAGGATTTCTGGCAGGTCGTTTGTTTGTGTGCAGACATGCCTACAGGTTCTCTGGGAAGCTTCACCCAGGCATTTCCTCTTCTCTGTATCCCTCCCCAGCTAGAGGCATCATTTTCCATGACTGAGAGCTTGGAGGAAGAGTTTCCAAATGTAGAGTGGATTTTGAAACGCTGATCTCCCTCTTTTCCAGTTATGACAGGATTTCCTGAGCTAGAGTATTGGAGTGCACACTCTGAAACCCACAGCACTTATTTGTAAGTGTCTTTCTCTGAAATTTTAACTCCTGAGCCTCAAGTCCCTTAACTGTAAAATGGGAGCAGTGTTGCCTACCATGAAGAACTGTTGTGAAGAACACAAAGTGGAGAACATGCCTGGTTGGAGAGGAACTTGGAGAGATGTGCATCCTCCTTCCTGAATCCCCAGAGGAAATGTGTTCTGGCCCTAGGCAGGATTGTACTGATGTTGACTCTGAGAGCCAACATTCCTTTCCTCAGCATGTGGAGGCTGGCCAAGGAGTCCCCCCAAAAGAGCCTCTCTACTCCTGCCACACACTCTTTGGGGCCTCTGGGATGGACGTTTGATGCTCTGTGCTAGGGCATGAGGATGAGAGGTAGGCAGTTGGGACTGAGAATCCTAGGCTTATTCACCTACATCTCTGTTCTTTGAGTTTTACACAATCATAAAGCTGGGATCAATGACTGGCAGGTCACTTTAAGAGAAATAAAGAAAGGTTTATGGGACACACCTCAAAGCAGGCTGCCTCTTAGCATCTCTGCTCCTGACTAGTAGAAAGAATGAGCACATGCATTGCAGAGAGAGGGAGGGAGGGAGGGAGAGAGAGAGGGAGAGAGAGAGAGAGGAGAGAGAGCAAGAGAGGAGGGGGAAAAGAGAGAGGAAGGAAGAAGAAGAGATGTATTGAGATTAACTGGCTGACTAATTGGTTGGTTTTAAGGTATGAACTTCCATGGTTATAAGGCTGGGGTGCTGGCAGGAGCAGTCTGGGAGATGGGCCAACAAATTGGAGACCTAGGAAGGTTCATTGTGCAGACAGGAATCAGCAAGCAGCCCCAGGGGCAGAATTTCCTCTGCTTTTCTCTTAAGTCCTCTAGCTGCTTTGATAAGACCCACCCACAGCATGGAGGATAATCTGCTTTCTTGAGTTCTATTGATTTAAATGTTAATCACATCCGAAGATTCCATCATAGCAGCTTCCAGGCCACAGTGCTTCTTGACTTATGGTGGGCTCCTTCCAGATAAACCCAGCATCAATTGAAAGCAGTGTAAGTGGAAAATGAGTTTAACACTCTTGCCCCATCAGTCATCCCAGCTTGGCAACATCGTGTGCTGTGGACTCGCTGTTTTTCACCCTAGTGATCATGCCCGGCTCGGATCTGTAGTTCGCTGCTGCTGCCTAGTGTTTCAGGAGAGGATGGACCACCTACCCTTAGCCTGGGAAAAGAGCCAGATCCAAAATTCAAAGTTGACAAATTGTAAGCCCAGCCATTGTAAACCGAGGACCATCTGTAGTGTTTGACCAAACAACTGGCCATGGTAGCTTTGCCAAATTGACACATAAAATTAATTATCACAGGGGCTGGGGAGACAGCTAGCTGGTAAAGTGGTTGCTGTGTAAGCAGGAGGGCCTGAGTTTGGACCCCCGGAACCCACATTAAAAGCCAAATGTGGTGGCGCATTTCTGTAATCTCAGCCCTGGGGAGACAGAGGCAGGCAGGGACCGGGAGCTTTCTGGACAACCATTCTAGCAAAGTTGGTGCACTTCAGGTTCAGTGAGAGATCCTATCTCAAAAACTAAGATGGAGAGAGATTGAAGAAAACATCAGATGTTGAATTCTCCCTTTCATGTGCATGTGCACGAATGTACACTCACATGCACACCTGAGTATAGAAACACACAGTCCCCTCCCTCCCTCCCTCCCTCCCTCCCTCCCTCCCTCCTTCTCTCCCTTATACATTAGCCATCTCAGGTGGATTTCCTCAGCATCCAGGTCTTCACAGTTTCCCCTGAGTTCATGTGAGGGTCAGATCTGAGAGCACCTCACACTGCCAACAGAGAGTAGATCATGCATGCTGGATTCTGACCTCTGCTTCCCTATTTCCCTGTCAGTGATATATTATCTTCTTTTTCGCATAGCCTTCATTTTTCAACCTGAAAAGTGAAAATGATAACTCGTACCTTCCAGGAATGCTGGAGACTGGCTGAGCTCATGGCTATGACAGGGTGCCAGATCATGACTCCTAGAAAGGTTTAATTTTTTTCTTCAACCTCTGGGGCTTCTTCCTACAGCCCTTGGCACCCCTTGACTCCTGGGTTGAGGTCATGGGCAGAAGCAGAGTTCGGCCTAGTGGATGTCTACTGGATCCAGATCAGGGCCCATGAATAGGTTGAACCATCTGTGAGACCCTATCAGTACAGCCAGGATTGAGTGAGACACAGGTTCACAGGGAGCCAAGTTAGGCAATCGAGGCTGGGGAATGGAATATGCAGTGTGGGGTAGGGTTTGGTGAGATTTCTTCTGTTCTTATCTTCCTTATTGTAATCAGACTCCTGGCTCCCTTTCTTGGTGTACCTTAAACATGCAGCTTTGTGAACCCAGGAGGGATAACAGAGTATGCCAAGGGCAGAATGCAGTTTGAAGCCATCTGTTGCAGTTGGCAGGAAGTGGGTGCGGTGAAGGGCAACTGAGTGAGCTGAGGACTGTTCCCTTGGAATGCTCTGGGCATCTCTTCTGAGCAAGATAAGACACAATGGTCCATTCTCCTCAGGGCCAAGGGCTCAATAGCCTGCAGTGAGTGAGAGCACTTATCAGCCCATCTTCCCATGATAGACTGGGAATGCCCCGTGAGAGCATCCAAATGGATGTGAATTGGGAATTAGAAAGAGCAGCATATGAAGAAGAAATGAACAGAGCCAAAGAAGGGAAAATTGGTTGGGTCTTTTCAAGGTCAGTGGTGTTGAGGTCAGTTAAGTCTAGATAACATGCCAAGGTGGCTCTTAGAGTATTTAGAAAGGCACCGGGAATGGTAGGGCCCATTCAGAACAAGCCTCATTGCCCTGACCTGCCTGCATCGGGGTGCTCAGAGGAGAGTTTAGGTAGGGCTTCTCAGCAGCTACACATGGAACCAATCAGCCACCATCCTAATCACATCTCTTTAACAGCTGGGGGTAGTGGAGCAGTGTGAGATATCCCCATTAGAAAGTCCATTTGTCTTCTCTGTAAAACAGGGTAATAAGACTGTCCCAGAGGACAATGAAGAGGCAAGTAGGGAAGGGACATGTGCCTCCTCTTGCCGAGTCAGATCCCTGTCATGTGTGGGATGTACTAAGTCCTAAGTAGTGCTAAGTACTACTCTAAGCTCTACTCATGTGATGCTTTGTCTAACAAATATAAGATTCCTTCCTTTTGCATCTAGTTTTGAAAGACTTATTTTTATTATTTAAATTATGGGTCTGTGTCTGTGTGTAAGTATAGGCACGTGAGTGCAGGTGTCCCAGAGGCCAGAGGAGTTGGATCCTCCAGGAACTGGAGTTATAGGCATTGTGAGCCACCTGCCGTGGGTGCGGGGAACTGAACTCAGGTTCTCTTCAAGAGCAGTGCATGTGATTAACTGCTGAGCCGTCTCTAGCCCCCTTTACTTCTAATTTCCATCATGAAACATTTTTATGCAGTCAGAGGACCAGTTTGGCTGGTAAAGACTGAGCATCTCCAGTCCGGAGTTCTGAAATCTGAGCTGCTCCATGATCTGAAAGTTCTCAGGTCCAGTGTGACACCACAAGCAGAAAGTTCCTGCTGTGAAGCTGTGTGAGGCACAGAACTGTGAAAAAGAACAAAACCTTCTTCAGGCCGTGTGGCTTGTATGTTGTGTTTATGAAACATACATGGATTTGGTGTTGAGTTTTGGCACAAGATGTCTCATTATGTACCTGCAGATTCTCCAAAATCCCACTCTGAGGCACCTCTTGTCCCAACTGTTTCAGATTAGGGCACTAAATGTCTTTTTTAATGTATATTCATATACTCATCATCTGGATTTGACAGTTGTTCACATTTTTGCCATATGTCTGCTCTATCTACTTTTGGTTTCGAAATATAAAGTAAATTGCAGACACCACGACATCTCACTCCTAAATACAATAGTCTAACCATATTACTGTCTATGATCTTAGACACTCATTGAAAGAAGGGTGATTGCATTATCGAGAGAGTGAGAGAATTCATTCACATAACCTTGACTACAGTTCGCTGTGATAATTGTTTATTGTTAGTTGTTTTAATCTCTGATGCCCCTCATTTATATGTTAAACTGTTATAGATACGTGTAAGTAGGGAAAATACGGTACCTACAATGTCTGGTGCTATGTAGCTTCTAACATCCAGTGAAAGTAGTAGCAGATTTCTCTTGGCTAAGGAAGAACCAATGTGCTTTAATAGGCCCTAGGTTTGAAGATACATTTGGAGATTTTTGTAACTATCAAGATCATAATAATAATAATTTCGTAGCCTAATCTAGCACCATTCATATTCACATTTGACTAGTTGCCCCCAGATATATCTTCTGATTAATTGGTTCAAGTTAGGATGCAGCACAGGACAACATTTTGTTGTCCTTATTTAGGTGAGTGTGTGTCAGAATCGTATGCACACATACATACCACCTGGAGGTCCTGCTAGTATGCAATGATTTGGGCCTGAAATTCTGCTTTCCTAACAACTTCTAAAGTGACATTACAGGTGGTGGGCCATTGAATGGGCTTTGAGTGGCCAAGGTCTAGAACAATCTCTTCATTGTACTTCTTTTAAAATTGTTATGTGCTTGGTATGCCTGTGTGTGTATGCATGTTTTGCACATGTGTGGATATGTGTGTGTGTGTGTGTGTGCAGACACTCATGTACTCACCATGTCAGGAATCACTCTTAATCACTCTTCTACATTATTCAATGAGGCAGCCTGGAGCTCATGGATATGGCCATCTCACTAACCAGCTTGCTCTGGGGGTCCATGGTCTCTGCCTTCTGAGTGCTGGAATTACAGACAGGCTGCCACACCCACCTGACATTTATGTGAATTCTGAGGATTTAAACTCTAGTCCTTCTGCTTGGGTGGCAAGCAAGGGGGCTATCTCCAGACCCTTCCACAATCTCCTGTCTCCTTCCTTTTCTGCATCGGTGAGGCGATGCCGAAAGCCACTGCATCTCTCTTGTCCTGTTGTTTGGGTCACTTGTCTTGTAGGGTCTGCCACCTGCTGGATCTAGCCATTTGTTTCCCGTTGCGTCCTTTAGCCCATTCCTTTACCCCTCATTGTCTGTAATCCCAGAGCTGGGCCTGGAGGGAAGTGTAAACTAGATGTTTATGGCGTGCACTTGTAACTGGTGTGCTGTGTGTTCTGTAGTTTACATTTTAAACTTGCAGCTTGGAGTCCGGAGAGATGGCTCAGAGGTTAAGAGCACTGGCTGCTCTTCCAGAGGTCCTGAGTTCAGTTCCCAGCACCCACGTGGTGGCTCACAACCATCCATCTGTTGTCCTCTTCTGACACGAAGTTGTACATGCAGATAGAGCACTCACACATCAAATAAATAAATACTTCTTAAAACTTGCAGCTTGATTTATGGCTGGACGCCAAACTTTCATTCAGAGCTGTGCCTCTTGTGCACTTGGGACTAGGCAAGTGCCATGCTGGCAGCGAGCATTTACATTTCCAGAGGTGAGGGAGGAATCCACTGGCTGCATTGGGTCCTTAAAGCGGTATTAGAAGTTCTTTTACTCACAATAGGCACCACAGACAGCTTCTCTCTGCCTCTAGAGACATTAGAGTTGTCCTTCATCCCTCTTTCTATTTTTTACCCTCCTCACTCCCTGCTGGGTGAGGATCATTACCTCTTCCTGCCCTGCACCCTTCCATGAAGTAAGTCCCATGGAGGAACTGCTCACTGTGTGCAGGATTCACCTGCCAGGCTGGGTCATGTCCTGCAGAAACTCCACCTAGGCATGGCCTCGATCATGTACAAGGGTGACGAGGACAGCTAGGGTAGAGAAATGGAGCTGTGCTAGGGAGACTCTACTGTCAGGAGCAGGAAGTGGAATGGGGTAGAAACGGTGACCTGGGAGACAGGCACTGAAACATAGCTTGCAGCTGAGCCCATTTTGGAGGTAAGAATATAGCCTTAGAGGCTCCTTGAGCTACAAAATCATGTAAGACCCGAGGAATAGGTTTATTTCTCTTGGATAAGAATAGTTGCTACCCAAGGGCTGTGAATATCTGCCCTCCTAACAGTTTCAAGGTCTTAAGGAGGATGAGTTGCTATTATCAATGATGGTTCAACTTGTGGAAACTTTGGTACCAGTGACTCAGACAGATTGTGTTTAGAGGAAGAGCTGCATGTATTGGCTGTCTCCTTCCAAGGCCTCTGGGCTCTCTGCTGTCCATTTCCTTGCAAGGGTCAGGTATAAGATTGGAATGGGTATGTTGTGTCTGGGGCTTCACCACCTGGATGGTGAGCCCCCTGATGAGTGGATTCAGGGTTGGGTAAGAGTGAGCATGCTCCCCCCTTTAGAGCTTGCAGAGCTGAAGAGAAGAGCACATGTGTGCAGGCTCAGGGGAAAGAAAATGCTGTATAATTTTATATCTTTTTTTTCTATGCCGTGGCTTAGCCACACACCATTAGCACAACAGGAAGGCAAATGAATGGAAATGAAGGGTGTCGGTGGCGGAGAGAGATGGATGGAGATGATTGAGTTTGGACATTTCAACCTGAAGCAGAAGGTTGAAAGCTACCCTGAGTGAGGATCTGTCAGGATCCCTCCCCCACCTCCAGATTCAGAAGCATCTGGGTCACAGGCCAGAGTTACCTCCGAGCTTGTCTATTACCTGTGACTTGGTCTCCATGGTGACTGGGGCAGCTGTCTCTTTTCTCCAAGGTAGGCTATTTTATTTCTCAAATAAAGATTTCTTCCCTTACTCTTCTTGAGAGTGTGGGAGGAGGACCTTTGAGGCCTGCATATGGCTGATCCATCCTGAATGGATGGTGATGAGGGGAGCTGGCGTGGCATACTCTCTCCTCTCCTGCCGTCCATTGCTCAGCTGCAGCAGCCCCAGAGCAATCAGCAGGTATGTGGGAGAAGTGGAGTTTGAGCCTCCACAACTGCAGCTGCTCCGCCTCCTGCACTGTTCCTGATGCTATGGGTCTGTCTTCTCTAATCTTCTCCCCTGGCCATGGTTCTCTGGGCCAAACTCGGGGTTCTAAGCCTGTTCTCCATGTAGGGTTAGTGCTGCTCCATTAGGGTGGAGCCCAGTTCCTTCTGTCCCCTGATAACTACAGCTTCATTCGAAAGTGTTTGGTGGCACTTTCGTTTGGTGGCTCGACTGGGACTTTGACAAGGCTGGGTTGTGTGGCATCAAAGGCAGGACCAAGCTGAGATAGTAGGGGCTCTCAGGATGCCACACAGTGGTCCCCTGCTGGGGCATGAATTCCAAGAACCCCAGTTGATGCCTAAACCTATAGATACCACCAAACTCTGTGCTATGTTCCATCCTATGCATACATACCTACAACAAAATTCACTTTATAATTTAGACACTGTGAGATTAGCAACAACTAAAGATTGTAAAGTTACAGCCATATACTTTAATAAAAGTTATATGAATGAAGTATCTCTTTTTCTCAAAATATTCTTTTCCCCCCTTTTCTTGGCACTCAGAGTGGAGACAAGGGCCTCCATGCTGGCAAATGTGTTGGGGAGTCCTGGGGCCGTGGTGGCAGAGTTTGTAGGAGGTATAGGGAGGAAGGTGAGGAAACCAGCTCCAGACTCAGTCCTGAAAGATGGGGAGTTTTCTAGGGAGGTGAGGAGAGCATCTGTGCCATCCCAGAAGACACACACTGCCCAGGCAGAACGGACCCCACTGAGCCCCAAGTTTCGGCTGAGAACGGCCAAGGGCTGCCCGCTACCCATGGTCCCAGCATGCAGTTTCTACAGCTCATTGATGCACATCAGTGAGGCCGACCACACAGCCATTGCTTACGTAACACCCCAAAATGCAGTTCCACCAGAATGGAAGTGACAGAGCGGACCCCATGGTTCTATTTTAATTCTGTGAAATCCCTTCCAGTTCTTGGTCCACGGGCATATTTTTAATCAAAGCACAACTACAGTTTTGGTTAACGGCTTTCTTTATTATACTGTAAACATTTTTCACTGTTGCTACATAGTTTCCGTAATTATCATTTCAATGGCTGCATAAATTGGCCATTAAGTTGATGTTCTCTAATTTTCTTAAGCATCCCTTTTCATGAGAGGTTCAGATTGTCTTCCGGTTCTGGGTGTTATAAGCCACACAGTGATGAACATCTCCTTAAAGTAGCCCTTTCTAGCTAATGAATGATTTTCTTAGAAAAACTGAGATGCCTGGGTCAAGAGCTCTCTCTCTTTTTTTTTTTTTTTTTTTGGGTCCTTGGAATAGTAACTCCAAATTGTTTTCAAAAAGGGTCATTTGGATCTGAGTGTGTGTGAGAAGATGAGTTTTATGATAACTCAACCTGCATTCAGTGATTCAATGCTTCATTACAAACCTTTTCTTTTCTTTGTTCCTTCCTTTCTTTTCTTCTTTTTCTGTTTTGGCTATTGTAATAGATGTGAAGTGATTTCCTATTTCATTTCTAGAGAAATGGAGGCTTTTCCTCTGCGTGTCACCCCATAGGTGGATGTTCTGTTCAGCCCATTCATCTGGTGGCATCTTGAAGCTTTTTAAAAATAACCATTCATGCAAGCTTCTTACACTACAGAGTTAGCAACACTCTGCGGCCACTTTGCTACAAATATTTCTCCTAGACTATTTTAATTTTAGCTGCCTTGTTTGTTTCTTTTCCACAAAGCTTTTGTGCTTTTTTCAAAAACAGTTTTTGAGACAGAATCTCACTATGTAGTCTAGACTGGCCTTGAACTTGAGATCCTCCTGTCTGCCCCTGCTGAGTGCTGGGATTCTGGGCCTGCACTACCACGCCCAGCAGTTTGGTACTTTGGATAGTATTGAATCAGTTATCTTTTTATTTATATTCTTTTTGCCAGTATGTTACTTGAAAAGATGTCGCTCTCTTTAAAGAAGAGAGAAATATTTTTTCTATTTCTTGTTATTTGATGCATCCCTTTGACCCTTTTCTCTCTCTAGAGTTTATTTTTCAGTGTGTGATTGTACAGTGTGTGTCTGAATTAATCACGTTTCCTCAAAACTACCAGCATAATTAATTTATTAATCAGGAATTCCTCTCCCCATTGTTTTGCTGATGGCTACTTCTAATACATTCAATTCTTGGTGTAATTAAGTCTATTTCTAGATTTCAAAATTCTGATCCTTATGTCTATTTTTGTGCGAGTTCTCCAGTACCTTGATTATTATTGCTTTATGATATTTTTATCTACTTCCCTCACATTTCTTTTCCTTTCCAGAATTTTAGTTAATTTTCTCATCTGTTTATTTTCAAAATTATTTTAGAATAATTTTGTTTAATTCCTTAAAGAAATCCTTTTGAGATTTTTGAGTGGGATTGAATTAAATTTGTAAATTAACTTTTGGGAAAATTGTCATCTTTATAACATGCAGCCTTACCATCTGGGAACAGTTATTCTCTCTATTTATTCAAAGCATCTTTTATAACTCCCTATTAAAGTTTAGTGGTTTATGTAGGTCATGCACAGCTCTAGCGATGCTCACTCCTAAGTGCTGGCACTCCTTGCTGCTTCTTCAAGTGAGGTCCTTGTTCATTCCCCTACATCCACAGTACAAGGTAAGTGTTCCTAAATATTCAAAATCTGAAGTGCTCCAAAATTTTTTATTTTTGCATACAGACATCAAGATATCACAAGTGGAAAACTCGACATCATGCAACTTTACTTCATGCACAAAATTATTAAAGATGCCATGTGAAATGACTTTCAGTCTAATGTGTATGTGGTACATACGGATCATAAATAGATTTCACGTTGAGACTTGGATCCCATTCCCAAGTTATCTCGTTATGTATAGATGCAAAGATTCCAAGTCCAATAAAAATCCAAATTCTGAAACCCTACTGATAATGGCTACTCAATCTGCCTGTGAGAGAATAATTAATTTTTAAAATTACATTTTTATTTATCATATAACCAAAATAGCAATGGCAACTGCAGCATTAAAAAGAAAACTGAAGGGCCACCCACCATCTCCCGGCTTTAATAAGGGAAAAGGTTTAATTTTTCTGTAGTCCCTTCTAGAACTTGTCTGCAAGCAGATGATGGGCATGCTGTAACCACAGTGGCAATCCGTTTAATAACCTACAGCTTCTCTTATGCCATATGGTAATCATTCTCCCTCTTACCACAGAGTTTTTTGTTTATGGTCTCATTTGGTGATGATCTAGGTGTAGTTGGTTGTTTTTTCTCTTTTGGAGAGCCCGCCACCCAGCTTCTAAATAAATCACACATGGATGCTTATTCTTAATTATAAATGCCTGGCCTTAGCTTGGCTTATTTCTTGCCAGCTTCACTTAATTTTAAATTATCCCATCTACCTTTTACCTCCGGGCTTTTTCCTTTTCTTATTTCTGTATAACTTACTTTCACTCTTACTCTGTGGCTGGCTGTGTGGCTGGGTGGCTGGCCTCTACCGTCCTCCTTTCCTTGTTCTCTTGCTCTTTCTTCTTTTTTCTTCCTTCCAGATTTCTCTATTTATTCTCTCTGCCTACCAGCCCCGCCTATCCTTTCTCCTGCCTTGCTATTGGCCATTCCGCTCTTTATTAGACCATCAAGTGTTTTAGACAGGCAAAGTAACACAGCTTCACAGAGTTAAACAAATGCAACATAAAAGAATGTAACATACCTTTGCACCATTGAACAGATGTTCCATAGCATAAACAAACGTAACACATCTTAAAATAATATTCTGCAACAGCTAGGGGCACAGAATGCTGGTTCCCAGGCTTCTAAGGCATGCATGAAGCTATTAGAGATGGGCTCTGGCTGGCAGCCACTGTGTGGAGGCCTCTGTGATGAACTCAGGACTGGTAGAGCAGGGTGCTTCCCAGCAGGACTTGCCAGAGCTGAACACAACCCAGCTCCTCCAACCTCCCTGGCAATGGGAGGAACAGGGAGGCAGGCACAGCTTCTGCAGGAGATACGGGCAAGGTAGATTTTGACTCCGCTGGTTGGAAGCTGTCCCTCTATGGTGCAGAGGAACACAGTGTCTTCTGGTACCACAGCTCCCTCCTCACCAGAGTGACAGACAGGACAACGAAGTCCTTTTAAAGTGCTTGGGTTCTGGCCACACCTTTGCCTCCAGCCGGTGTCAGCCACCTGGCTTTGACTCTCAGGAGATCTGCTTCCACTCCCCCCCAGAGCTGCACAGGGATCTTCCCGGTTTTGCCCAGTGATTCCCCGCCGTGATCCACCCATGCTACTGCACCCGCTCTCATGGTCCCCTGCCTCACAATAGCTTTATTCACAACTGTGATCATTTGCTAATGTGTTCTCTCATCTACTAATTCATTTTAGTTGACTTTTGAACATTTGCCTTTATTGACTTAAATATTTCATTCGTCTTTGTCATCCAGTCAGTTTTCATTTGACTAGGGCAGTAGCCCCAAGACCGAAGAGGTCTTCGTTGGTAAGAATGGCATGGGGACAGTGCCTGGGCCAGAGCGAGCCCTGGTGGTGCCTGTGGAGTGTCTTGTGCCCCACTTCTCTGTGCAGTCCAGATAACACACCGGTCCTCAGCCCAAGGCCCCTCAGGTCAGCACCTGGGAGCCCCGAGGCTGGGGCTGGAAATCGCAGATTGCTTTGTGGAAAATACAAATGGGTTTTGCTCTGAGCACTGATTTGGGCTTTTGTTTGAAATGTAATATACAGAATAATAATAAAAGAAAAAAGTCTTTAACATGTAAATGGCCCTGTTGGGCAGAGCCAAGTAATCAAATCAAACAGCTCCTCTTTTCTGTCTGCCCTGATCCCCAAGGCATTGCTGGATGAGAAGTGCTTCTGGGGCTTGTTAATGAGCTGCCGGGTGCCCTGGGGACAGGGAGGGGACTGCTCCTTCCTCACTGGCTTTGGTGTTTGTGGCCCTACCCACACCCTGGGGGTCACAGAGAGACCCTGCAGGGTGGGCAGGGAAGGAAGGGAGTGGTGGCATGTTGTAGGAAGAGCCAGGCTCCAGGAGGCCACTGGCCTGTTGGCTGGGAGGAAGTAATGCACGCACAGTTGGCAGACTGGACACAGCTCTGTTTGGGTGTCACATAATAGGTAGGACCAGTGAGGAGGAGGGTCTGCCTCGGATCTCTGCTCTTTGAGGGCTGTGGGTTTTTGGAGCCTTCAATCCTTCGTGCTCCATGGGATTGAGAACCACATCCAGCTCATTGCTATTCCATAGATGATAAAATACATCAGTAAATGATCACAGTTGTGGGTAAAACTAATTCAGGGCAGGAGACCGTGAGAACTGGGGCAAGCGGTAGGGGGGCCCATCCATCTGTTCCCATCTACCTCTTAATTCCCAACTCCCCCCACTCTCACACACCTGGTCATGCTCACATGCTCCCACAGACATGCTCCTGCTCACTTCCATTCATCTCCCCACACCAGCACTCACTACCACCAATCTGTACACACACACACACACACACACACACACACAGGAGGTTTGTTCCTGAGGACAGGGAGGGAGTGGGTGGAGGGAGGACTGGTACCTAGGTTCCTCTCCAGTCCCAGGGGAGAAGATCTCTGTTTGCTCTTATGACTCCAAGGAGTTGCCCGGGGCAGCCACTTCTCTCAGAGCTGTCAATTGGAGTTTACCAACAAATGCCAAGGAGCTGCTGTTCCTGAGATCTGAGGCTTTCTGCTGGGGATTGTGTTGCTTCCCTGGGGCAGGTGGCTGCAGGGTGACACAGGAGTCTATTCTCCCTGTCACTCTGCTCCCGCTTTGCTCATCTTGGCTGCTGTCACTCCTGAGAACTCTTAAATGGAGCTTGTGGATGAGCAGAGAACTTTCAGGCACCAGGAGCCGTGTGTGTGTGTGTGTGTGTGTGTGTGTGTGTGTGTGTGTGTGTGTG
>CABHPP010141322.1:0-12501 GCA_902168425.1 Peromyscus attwateri | reverse complement strand
CTCCTCAAGGCTCTACCACCTCCTCAAGGCTCTACCACCTCCTCAAGGCTCTACCACCTCCCAGTAGAACCACAGGCTGGTGACCAAACCTTCACACATGGCCTTGGGGGGGGGGCGGGACACTCAGCTTCCAAACCATAACAGGTGCTTTTGTGGTGTCTGCAGACCTTTGGTAGTGTTTCAGAATTCCTACGAAGTATGGCTTTGGTAATTTTTTCTTTGCTTTAAAAATGTTTGGAGAGGAAAGCTTGAGGCTGGCTGCTCTGCCATTTTGTTCCACCTTTGTTTTGAAGAGATACTGTCATTGAGTCTAAAAAAATCTTGGTTGATACTTTTTTCTCTTGCGGCACCCTTGAAGACATTGCTTCATTCTCTTTCTTTTGCATTTTTTTCATTTCTGGTGAGGAATTTGCTACGCTTCTTATCTTCTTTCTTTTGAACACAGCCTGGTTTGAGTCTCTGGCTGCCTTTAAGATGTTTACCTTTATCCTGTGATGTGCTTCTCATGTTTCTTCTGGGTGAAGTTTCTTGAGATCTTAGGATCTGTGTGTTTATAGTGTTGATCTAATTTGCAACTTTTAATACATTATTTCTGTAAGTATTTCCCTCTTTTCATCCTCCTTTCACTAGTTTTTATAGTTATGTATTTCTAGTTATGTATATATTGGGGTACTGGATTATCCCTGGGTTCACTAATATTATACCCCCCCCCCATCTTTTTAAGAACTGTTTCATTTTGGGCAGTTTCTTTTCCCGTGTGTTCAAGTTTGTGAATTTTCCTTTCTGCCTGGTCTCCCCTGACACCCTTGTCTCACACATTCTCATTTTCATGTGTTGCAGCTGGCCTTTCATCTTCTTCTTTTAAAATCTCATGTTGTTGCCTCAATCTTCAGCACAGGACATGGTGTAAAGGCTGCTTTAATAGCCTTAGCTGCCAGTTCTGACATCCATGTAGATGTCAGTTCAATTCTGCTAGATTTTTCCCTTCCCATGGATAATACTTGTCCTGATTCTTAACATGCCAAGTGGCTTTGACTGGATTCTCGACAGCGAGACAGACACCTCCGTATTCCTAGAAGTACTCCAGCTTTATTCCGGGACACGCTTACCTGGGAACAGTTAGGCCTTTGTGTCTTGCTTTTACTGTTTGTCAGGAAGTAGAGTTGCTGCAGAAGCATGATCTCTCTGTGTGCTTCATCTAGCTAACAGTCTGGGAACTGAGAGCTTCCTCAGTCTGGCTGGAAACTGACACTCTTCTGTGCCCTGTGTGAGTGCTGACGCCAGCCCCTCAAATATTTTTAAAAAGCAGTTTATATTTACTTCTTTGTGTGCATGCGTGGATGTGTACCATACCACAGATTTGGAGGCGAGAGGACAAGCTCCAGGAATAAGTTCTCTCTCTTTACCATCTGGGTTCCAGGTTGGGGAGCAAGCCCCTCCACTGTGGAGCCGTCCATTAGCTGTCCTTCAGACGATTTAGATTATTAACTCTGGATTTGGATTTCTCCTAACCCTGCAGCAGACTTGAATGGGACCTTCTAAAAATGACCAGGTCTCTCTCTGGGTGCATTTCTTTTTTGCTCTGCCCGGTAATGGCCGCCTTGGCTTCCCTAAGGTCTTACGTCAATCTTTAACCCAGGCACTTTTCCTGATCCTCCCCTTTGGTCTTCCTTTGTGACCATAGAAATTCTTTTCTAATTGATTAACTGGTTAATTAGTATGTTTTAGTTAATATACAAAATCAAACAATGAGTTTCACTATATTTTCATACATATGACACTGGACTTTTCTCATACTCACCCCATTCCCCCAACTGTAAAATCTCTCTTTTGAGATAGTCCTTCGGCTTTTATGTTGTATGTGAGGGGTGTGTGTGTGTGTGTGTGTGTGTGTGTGTGTGTGTGTGTGTGTAGGGCACAGCCTGATCTCAACAACGAGAAGAAAGCCAGTAGTGTCTAGTGTTGGCTGAGAAGAAAGGGTGTGGGTTCTTCTCTCCCAGCAGGTGTGTGAGACAGGAGGATTTATAGTGAACAAGGTTTAGTGCAGTCAAGGTGTCCCGGTCCTAAAGGAGCCAAGAATGCCCCTCACCTCTCTCTCTGTATGTGTGTGTGTATGTCTGTGTTTGTGTGTGGTGTTTCTGTGTGTCTATGTATGGTGGGGTGTGTGTATGACTGGGTTTCTGCATGGTGGATGCTATCAAGTGAGTCTTCCCATCAGGGCTCTGCCTGCTCCAACCTTCCAGACATCTTGGAGGAAGTGAAAAGTTCAGACAACTTCCAGCAGTGGGCAGTCCCCAGTTTCAAGTGCTGTGAGCCATTGATCTAGTAATGACCTTGCAAGTGCTCATTTTCAGCTCTGGAAGCTGCCGTTCACACAAGTGCAGGGACTTGTCCAAGTTGGATGTGACTTAGCTTGAATTTGAACCCATGTGTTCTGCAAACCCTGATATTTCTAACATGCACCGTTGTGTTTTCTTATCTTTTTAGAATTTGTCACTAGCCCCACGTGAAGCCAGTAGGGGTGTTGGTGTCTTCCAGTTGATCCCTGACCTCTGTGCAGGCCTGGCTGCTGTGAGCTGTGTCCTCTCAATGCTGGCATAGGTTGGAATAGGTTGGCCCATGTTGCAGTAACAGCCAACCTGCTGTGCTGAGATTTCTTGCTTGGGCTGCATGTCTACCAGGGGCTGTTGGTCATATGGTCTGCACATTACAGGCAGCTTCTCACTCTAGAAAGAGGTGATGAGCAGCTACTGTTGGAATCCTGGTGGTGGTGCTGCTCGGAGGGGGATAGCGCTGCAGAGCAAACACTAGCTCTGACACTCCTGTTGAGAACAAACGTCATCCTAACTGCTCCCACCACACCGGCCAGTACAGGTTACCTGTACTGTAACTGTACTGCCAGGCCTGTCTCAGTGGCCATGAGGGAGTCCTTTGGGCCTGGGTGCCAGTAGCAGTATCAAAGGACACTGAGCTTTCCTGTCAGTGATGGCTTTCAGGGCTTTATGTGTGGCCCAGTGTGAGGGAGTTGGGACTGTACAGTGGAGACGGTCACTGCCCGCTTCTCCTGGAGCTCACTGTCTGGTGGAGGGACAGTCATAATACAAGAGGGGTTACCTCCGCATGATTGGACTGTGTGTGACACAGCAAGGGCAGGGCTGTGGGACTGCACCAGAGCAGTGACTCATTCTGCCTGAGGAGAATTGCAGAGGCCCCCCCCCCCCCCACATTCCCCACACCCCCCTCCGCAGTTCCAGCTCAAAGATGAGAAATCCCCAGTGAGGAACTAGAATGGAGGGAGGGGATGCTGCTGTCTGGGGAACAGATGTGTACAGGCACAGAGACCCAGAGCAGCTGCTGGGGGTTACAAATGGCTTGTGTGTCTTCAGCCCTGGGGACCTGTGGGCCTGTATCAGGAAGGAGGGTGCTAGGAAGGGTGGGACTGAGAGTAAGGCTTTCTTCCCCATGGGCAGAATGTCACATCCCTCTGTCCCTTTTGCTGTCCTCCAGCTAAGCCCACTGCTGGCTGTAGAGTTCTGGCTGGTGGGTGTGGCTGGTGTTAGGAACTACCTGTCAGGCAAAAACCCCATCCCCAAGTCTCCTCACTGCAGGCACAGCTAAACCCAGCTCCCCTGCCGGCAGCCCCTGCTGTTCACCCTAGGGGGATGAATCAGCTCCATTCTTGGTGAACAAAAGCTCTTGGGTTGCCAGGGAGATGTAGGCAGCAGCCCTGTATCCCTGTATCCCCAGAGCTGCAGTTTGGTGTCTCAGGGAGATGGCACTTAACAGCACTGAGTCAGGAGTCCAGTCCTGCCCACAGGACAGCAAACTTGGCTGACCTATCAGGACCCGTGTGATGAGTCCAGGAGGATCCCAGGCGGCAGAGCCTCCGGCTCCAGCAGGGTTTGGTTTGACTGTAGCCCTGCCTGTTGATGTTGTCTGACTTCAGGCCTTTGATCTGCTTCTTGGAGCCGTCTTTGTAGAGCCTGAAATTGGGATAACGACACCCACTTGAGAGGCCAAGCTATCTCGTGAGGCACTAGGTGGGAGGCCCCTTCCTGTGCTTATTGTGCACCACACATTTGCGGCTGTCTGCTGTGCGGAGCACTGTTCTGGTGGCCGGAATCCATGCTCCCGTGTAAAGTTGAAGTGGGTGTGGCCCTGTGCTCAGATGAGGACTGGGTGCCACTGTGTCGTCACACAGAGACCGTGATTTATGTACCATTGCTCTTGAACATAGGGACTCTGCAGGGCTCCAGGGAAGTACAGGGGTAGAGGAGGAGTCCCACGTCCCAGCAGGGAGGGGTGGGTGTGGAGCAACCTTGTGAACCTGAGTTCTAGCCTGCTATGAACCTGAGGGTGCAGAGGCCCTAGAGTTTTGCTGAGTCAGTGGAAGCTGGCTCCGGTGGCCGTGGGACTGCTAGGGAACTACAGTAAGAGGACAAGTGGACCTTCTCCATATCTTGTTAGCAAATCCTAGAGTAGATGCTGCAGATTGGGCCTGGAGGTTCTGGACTGGACTGACACCCCATTGGAGAGCTGGAATTGGGGGTTGGGACAAGACAATACTTCTCTCATCTGTCCCCATCTGAGAAGCCTGGTTCCCATTCACACTTGACTGGGAAACTTTGGGCAGATTTGGATGGAGTAAGGGACAGGTGCAGAGCCTGGGGGTCCTTGTCTGTGAAGAAGTGCTAGGAATCTGTAAAGTGAATTTAGGGGCCTGGTAGGGTAGTTTGGGGTTATTGACCTCTCTCTCTCTCTCTCTCTCTCTCTCTCTCTCTCTCTCTGTGTGTGTGTGTGTATGGTGGATCAGGGATGTCTGTCATGTGTATGAGTGGTTTTTTTTTTTTTTTAATAGGTTTGGGCACAATTAGAAGGGCCATTCTTGGGGGTATTGTGATGAGATTTTTGGTGCTGTGCACTGGGCCTTGTTGGCAAGCCCTGGGTCATAGCCAGGGTCACCGGTGTGTTTGGGAGGCAGCTGTGGTGGTGTTTGGTAAAGATCATGGATGAGGAGGTAGGATAGGCCATCGTGACAGTCCCAGCAGGACAGCTTCAGGCTCGTGCTCTGTGGGGACCTATTTCTTTTCTTGGTGCCCCACTGGGCAGCTTGGGACAACTCTACAAGTGGGTCCCTGGGCAAGAGGAATCTCTGAGGGCTGGGGCTAGGAGAGGTGAGTCACGTGATACAGAATTCAAGAGCTAAGCAAGCTGAGGGGGTGGGGATGCTGGACTGAAGATGGGTGACTTGTCAGATCTTCAGAGTCATTACTTGCCATTGTCACCAGGAAAGTTGCAAAATGGAAATTAACTGTTGGACAAGATTGATTCCTATGATGTCCAATTAGGAGCAGCTTTTTACTGTTGGGAAATGCTGACTTCCTCTGGGCCAAAGACAGGTGAAACTCGGTGGGCTGAAGGAGGACAGCTCACTGCTCGGAATCTGTATCATATGTGTGAGCCCAGCACTCTGCTTCCTCCTCCACGGACCTGGAGGAGCTGGACTTCATAGCTGACCCTCCGAATGGTCACGCGAGAGAAAGAGCAGATCTGTGGGTGAGATGGCGGGGCCTCTGGATTCTGACACATCTGAGTTCAAATCCACACCAGGCCACTTAGAAACTGGGAGTCTATGTGGGTTAGCCTCAGCTTTCTCATCTTCAGAATGGAAGCTGTCTCTAATTCTTGGCTTTTCAGTCATGTGACTCAGTGCCTGGCCCAGATGGTTGGGAATAGGTGCAGTTGAAATGACTGGGACCTCGTATGATCTAAGAGGTGCGTTGCTTTCCCAGGGGTAGAGAAGGAGGGACAGGAAGGGAGGGGGAGGGAGAGAAGGAGGAGGTGTAGATAATGCCATGGAAGTGGAGGGGAGAGGAGTGGACATTTTTTAAAGATGGAACCAGGTTTAAGGAGTACTCTTTTGAAGGAAGCTGGGCAGGGTGGCCATTTAGACTGAAGGCCTGGGCCAGGCTGCCTGGGCAGGATTGATGAGCAGCCTAAGCCTGCCCCTAGTGTGCAGCCAGGGCAACCTCTTCCTGTTCATGCTACTTCAGTTATTTAACTAGCCAGTCAAAGAAAAGGGCCAGGCAAGCGCAGGTCCCAGGCTTCTGTGAAGGATGGCACCGTTCAGGGGATTCCTGAGGGTGGCCAAGAAGCAGCCCTTTCCCCCTGGAGCTTCTGGTCAGCAGACTGCGGTTGGCTTCAGGGGCTGCCTGAAGAGGCTTCCTCGTCTGTGGGGCCAAGGAAGACAGGGCTGTGTGCTGCGACCAGGCGTTAGGAGGTCTCTGTGTTGGGCGTCTGTCTGCCCGAGTGCCTGCCTCTCTGTTGCTCTGAAGGAGGCAGGGGCTGGGCCTGCAGCTGCCTGGGCAGAGCGGCTCCTGCGAGGGACACGCGGCTGGCTCCTCTCTCTGGTTACAGACTCACTGCTTCATGTCCACCGTCCACCTGGCCTTCCAAGTCAGCATGGGGCATCGCTTTCCTGAGAGGGGGAAGACCCTGGAAGTCTGGCCCTGAAGGTGGAGTGGCTAGGGAAAAGGCATGGCTGGAGATAGACTCCACAGCGGTGTGGTGAACTTAGGTCGGGTTGCCATGGAACGAAGCTCCATCCAGGGCTGTGTGGTAGTGTGGTGGGTGGGGTAGCGGGCAGAAGAGATTGGGTGTCTCCCAGCTCTGAGCTGGTTTTCAGCTCAGGGGGCAGGTTGCAGACTCCAACCCTGGGAGGAAGTGGGACAAGGTGCGGACGGCACACATGACCCAGAGAGGACAGGCTCGGTTCTGTTAAGTTTCCAGGCCACAGAGGCGTTGCAGAGAACCAGAAGATGTGATGACAGTGAAGGACGGGTGCGTCAGGGGGAGTCAGACTGCAGTGGAGGACATCGAAGGCCAAGGGCCAGGCTTTTTTCCCTGCTCCTGGGGTTGGGCTCCTCGCTCCACAGTGGTGCAGCTGCTGGGATGGGAGAGGCAGGTGACCAACAGTCTTCCATGGCTCAGCCTGAGCGTTAGGTGGAGAGTTTAGTTGTATGGAAATGAGTGAAGTGAGCATCTAAGGTCACAGGGAAACACCACCGCCAACACAAAAGCTTTGAACCTGCTGGAAGGAGGAGACCTGGATTCTGCTCCCTGCTGCTGCGAACTTGCTGGGTTCTTAGACGAGTCCCTTCCCCTCTCTCATTTTTATCTGGACCCTCTGTAAGCGTGAGAGCCAGGCATTTTCAATCCGTGGGACTCTGTTCAAATGGCATGCCTTGTGATACCTTCTCAACAGAGTGCAGGGGGTGGGGATGGGGCAAGGGAGACTCAGTGGGCTAGCCTGTCTCCGTGTTTAAAGCCTGCTTATAAACACTAGTCGGCGTTTGCAAATCGGCTCTTCCTGAGACTTGCTGTGTGCCAGGCACTGTTCTAAGCACCTGACAAATTTCTCTCTTAATTTCTCAAATGGCTCTGGGAGAGAAGCTGGGAAAACCAGGCAGCGAAAGGGGAAGTGATGAGGCCGGGTCACACAGCCAGGATTCTAGCCCAAACTGTGAGAGCTAGGAACTCATTGGCTCTGTGTGAGTTGAGGCTGGGGGATCCTGGAGACTGCAGAAAGAAAAAAAAAAAATTAAAAAGTAGCTTCTTTTGCTGAGTGAAAGAAAGACTACTGGATAGGAGCTCATGACTCAGGGACCCCAGAGTCATTCTCTGGAGACTGCAAACCCCTCTTCCTCGCAGCCTTCATCCTCCCAGCTGGGACTGCTGAGGCCCAGTGGAGTTTACAGGGGTAAGCATGGTCTGCACAGATGCATAGGAATTGAATGCAGGAGTTTCTCTCCTAGGCACACACACTAACCACCAAATTTATTTAAGCAGATAAAATGCAGGGAGTGGAATGTCAGATTAATGGATAAATAACCGTCCTGGGTTTTGGCACGGTGGCGGAGCGCGCCAGTGAGAAGCCTCATTATGTGTGGCTCAGCCTCGTAGAACAAGCCTCTCGCTGCCACCCCAGCACCGGGCCCGCGAACAGAGCATGAAATTGTTGGAAATGGCTCCCCTTCACCCTCAGAACAAAGATGTTTTCTCTAGCATAAATCGGCTCCCTCTCAGCGAAGGGGCCAGCATTCCCACAAACTCCCCCTATGCTGCGCTGGCGGCCAGGGGGAGGGAGCTGTGGGCCTGGGAACGCCGGCTTCCTGTCTGCAGCCTGTTCCTGGCTCTGTCACCCAGGCCTCTAGGGACAAGGAATGCACACCTGAAGCAGTGCAAACCGTGTGTCGACTGAGGTTGAAATTAGGGCACGTGGAAAGGCAGTTTAGCATTGTGGGTAGCGCTGGGCGGTTTTTAACCTCACTGATAGCAGTCTGTTCTCAGCGAATTGGAGCCCTGGTAGGGAGCAGATAATGTGGAGGATGAGTGACAGACCACAGCAGCTCCAGCAGTGCCAAACATGGGGGTGGAGCCATAGGTACAACTCCACCTCCTCTCTCTCTGCCCTCCAAGTCCTGGCAGAAGGTGCTTGTCGGGACCAGGGAGGCTATTATGCTGGGATGGAGAGGGCCACAGTATTGGATTCAGAGTCAAACTGCCCTGGGAGCCTAGCCCTGAGATATGGTGAGGGCAAGCCGGCTGTCTATGACCTTCAGGGTTTTCAATGGGAAGTGGGATCCTTGTAGGCTGGTGGCTGCTGTGTGCATGCATGTGTAGCGCTCAAAAGCATCTAGCCAGGCCCCCTTGGGGTAGCAAACCGTGGTTTTCCACACATAGTAGCACCTGGCCTTGTGGACAGTGGGTTCTGTTTACCTTTTCTTTCTCTTTCCTTAGGCCTCTCTACCCTCCTCTGCCTACGTGAAGGTGTTTCTTGCTGATCACTTTAGAGGCTGGGAAAAGAAAGTTTGTGGTAATGTCCTGTACCCCAGGCTTGGTCATATGAGGCCTGGGGCAGGAACATGGGTACAGACCTTTGCTGCTGATAGAGCATTGGCTAGGTAATGTATAAGGCATACTCCAGGTACTGGGGACTCATGTGAACAGAACCCACGAGGTTCCTGCCTTTTCAGAATTTGCAGTCTTCTGGAGAAGGGCAGCTACAGAACACATGCCTGGTGCCAAGCTTGGGGCTCTGCGGTCATCATACCTCATTCTCAGCACCAATGGACAGGTTGTGTCCACCCTGTCCCATGCTGGCAGCTCTGTTATGCTCTGTTTGCCCTGCAGGGATCCAGCAAGCCCCACTGGCAAGAACCCTTGGCTTCAAGCTTGATTCCGTCGGATTATTTTGCAAGTCACATAACTTGTTGGAGCCTCAGTTTTCCTGAGCCAAAGTTGGGATAATACTCATCCCACTTCCCCTAGGCACAGAGCCTGGCAGGCTGAAGGACACTTCGTACGTGGCTGGGTGTGCGGGTCCTTGTGGAGTGGGCTCATAAGACACCCCTCTTTGCAACTTCCTCACAGGCCATCTCTTAGATCCCAGGAGCACATATCTGGGCTGGGTCGAGCAGACCCCCCCCAGGCAGTAGCTCCACCTCCCACCTGCCAGATTTTTGTTTAGCTCAGAATTAAAGGCAAAGCAGAAAACACAAAACATTTCTGCCATTGAAAGTCTGTCTTATCAGCTCTGGAGTGGCTCAGCAGGACCCCGAGGCTGGTGATGGGCGAGGCTGTCTGTGGGGCCTGCCTGAGGCAGTTTCTATCACTGTCCTGTCTGTCATGGTTATCACATTTGCAGCCAGATGCTAGGGAAGTGCGGTTGCCACATTTCCCAGGTTTGGAGGAGAACAGTTCCCATCTTTACTTACCGGTTCTGTTATAGCCCTCTCTGGTCCCCTCTTGAGCCTCTGCGGTGTCATCTACTATTGGTGTCTGTTGGTGTTCCCACAGAGACCAGGGCCTCCTGAAGGCTTTGCTGGAGTCCAGGGACCATTGAAGAGCCCAAGACACCTGCAGGGTGTAAGGGTGGGAATAGACTGTCATGAAGTAGTACCCACAGTGTGTAGTTTAGTAGGCCAAGCATGGCCGTGCTGGCCCCAGAGTGCATGGAAGTTGTGTGGGTGGTGCCTCCGCTCCTGGTTTAAGGTAGCAGATAGCACCTTGTAGGACAAGAAAGGTGGTTATTGACCTGACCACTCCACATGGTGACTCTTGCTTGTTCCATGATGGGATAGTGTCTCCCTCACACTGACAAAGCTCACAAGAGACTGATTTAGGTTGGAAACACGCCACCTTATTAATGAGAAACCACAGCCTGTGCTCCTGTGTGTCCCTCCAGTGTCCAGAGAGCAAGGCCACCAGGTGATATTGACGTTCGTTCTCACTAGCAGCACCAGGGATGGGCCTGCCAGGGAACCTCGGGGGAGGGTGTCAGGAGGAGGCTTCTGGACCATCATTTGGAGTCACCCCTCCACTCACCTCACTTTGCTTACTGGACTCTGTTCTCCATTACATCCTGGCTTCATTCTCTCTCTCCTCTGTTCCCACCCCAATGCCTGCCACCTGTGCTGGCTTGCACGCCACCCGTGTATCATTAGGGATGCAGCCAGAAGCCACATTCTGCACGCTAGATTGGAATTTTTGTTTTTTTATATAGTAGTAGAGATTAAACCCAATGCTTCACTTGTGTTGGGCAAGCACTCTACCCAACTTTTAAGTGGGGAGGTGGTTTTTTTTTTTTAACTTGAAACTTAGAGAATTTTCCTGCAATATTGGCCAATCTGTTTTCCCTGTTATTTCTTGATAATTTATATTTTCTGGTTAATATGATTTTTTGTAGTTATATATTACTTGCATGATTTAACATCTCCAATAACTCAGAGAAGTTTAGTTTTTTTTTTTTTTTTCTTCTGTTGCTTTTGAGGTAGGGTATCACTATATAGCCCAGGATGGCCTCAAACTCAGGATTCTCCTGCCTCAACTTCTTTTTTTTTTTGGTTTTTTTTCAAGACAGGGTTTCTCTGTGTAGCTTTGCGCCTTTCCTGGAACTCACTTGGTAGCCCAGGCTGGCCTCGAACTCACAAAGATCCGCCTGGCTCTGCCTCCCTAGTGCTGGGATTAAAGGCGTGCGCCACGACCGCCCGGCTATGCCTCAACTTCTTGAAGGCTATAATTATAGGTGTGTACTACAATGCCCAGGTAGAGATTTAGTTTTCTGCATGAAAATCTGCACATAAGAAGAGGGAAAGTTACCATACTATATCAGTGAACAAAGATCTGTATAGATTTATGAGTGACAGACGGTGGGGGGGGGCAGACAGTGGGGAAGAGGTCAAGGAAGAGGAAGTGAAGAGGAAGAGGAAGGAGAAGAGGAAAAGGACGAGCAGGGCAGGGGAGGAAGATAAAGAGAAGAAAGGTGAGTGAGGCGGGGGTGGGGGGACGGGGGTGGGGGTGGGGAGTGGGGGTGGGGGTGGGGGGGCGGGGGACGGTACTGAGAAGCATTGCAGTGGTCTGGATTACTATTGTTGTTATACTTTTGGGGCCGCAAATGATCAGAGCTGACAGCTCAAAAAGATCATACTATAACGTTTGCCCTGGGTTAGGGCACTGTGGTCATCTAAAGACACAAATTCATGTCTTCATGGGTTGTCTTGAGCTGTGAAGCCCAGCCTTCCGCTCCTCATGTGAGGTCCTGGCTGCTTGGCTCTCCTCAGACAAAGTGTGAAACTCAGCAATAGTTTCTGTGCAGGAGCCCTTCCTTAAAGTGGCTGTGTCCTTTTGGTTCCTAGTCTCAGCTCTTCTCACAGTTCCTTGAAATTTTCTGAGATGACCATGGTCAGCTTGCATCTGTTCCTGGAATCTTCTTTGGGAATCACAGATCCTGTCTTTGAATTCTTCCAGCATTTTTTTCTTCTCTTTGTTGTCATACCTGTTGAAAGAAGTTCTCCACTCATTGCTCTGTTGTCTGCATTTATGAAATAGATTGTTTTATTGTTCAAAATAGCCACTGCCTTGCTCTATGTAAGAATTTCTGGGCTGCCTGGATGATGTCATCCCTGGCTATGTGGCTTGCCATGGCCAGTGAAAGGGGAGCGAAGTAGCATGTGGCTTCTCTGAACCGAAGCTCCCAGGGGGTGCCCCAGGGCTTGGCCAGGCTTATTTTCATTCTACCCTTAGAGATGGGGCCTGCTCCCTTGGCTGGGTCTTGGAATGAAGATGGCCTGGGACAGAGCTGCAGCTGCTCTGCAGTAAACACTCAGGGGCAGGGGAAATGATGTTTGGTTGATTTAAGTCATTGAAAATTTGGGATTGTTGCTTATGACAGCGTATCTTAGCTTGAACTGACTAATACTTTAAAATAAGTTTTTGTTTACATATGTATACATACACATATATTCTGTATTTTTATATCTTCCAACAGTGGTTCTATTAGAACCATAGAGAATAATTTATTTTGAACTCTATTATTCAATTGATGTAATGTAATTTTCTTTATTTTCAAAATAACTGGTAGCATTTAAATTTTGCAAAATCGTGGGTTCTATTTTTTGACCTTATATTTTGTGTGTGTGTGTGTGTGTGTGTGTGTGTGTG
>CABHPP010141321.1:0-48458 GCA_902168425.1 Peromyscus attwateri | reverse complement strand
TTCAGGTCTTGGACTGTTTCCTTCATTTGTTTCATTGCTTTTTCATGTTTTTCTTTCAGTGCTTTATTGTTTTCTTCCAGGACTTTATTGTTTTCTTCTACTTTAATTGTCCTTTCCTCTAATTTTTTATAGCGTTCTTCCAATTTTTTTGTCTTTTCCTCTATATAAGCCTCTACCTTCATGATGTTATTCTTAAGGCTCTTTTCTTCTGCTTTTTCCAATTTTAATGTTCAGGTCTAGGTTTTGGAGGAGGGCTAGGCTCTGGTGATGCTGTATTGCTCTTCATTTTGTTGTATGTACTTCTGCCTTGTCGTCTGCCCATCTCCTTGTGGTTAGTTCTTAGTCTTATCAGCTCACTTGGTCCAGACAGAGCTGACAGATTCAGGAAGTCTCTCTCTCTTGTTCAGATGGGAGCTCTCTTTTCCAAATGGGATCTCCGGGGCAGGATGGGAGCTCTTGTCCAGAAGGGAAGTCCATGGGTAGGATGGGAGCTGGGGGCCGGTCTCCAAGTCTCAGGAAGTTGCTGGGGTCTCAGGCAGATGGGCGTGGGGGCAGGGCTTGGAGATTGCAGGGTCTGCTGGGGGTCTTGGAGAAGGGGAGCCTTCCCAGTAGGGCTAGAAGGCAACCTGCCTGGTGGCCAGAACCTGGGGCCATGTTGGGCAGGTCTTCCCCAGAGTGGCTGGTGCCCCGGGATGAGGTCTAGGCTGAGCCAGTACACTCACCTCTGGTCCAGAAGGGAAGTCTCAGGTTTGATTTTATTAATAAGACTCATTAAGATTTGTGCTACAGATGAAAGTTCATTAAAACTATTTATGTGTATTTATCCACAGGACTATACATATATATTATTGTTTTTAATTTTAGGAAAGTAATTAATAGCATGACTCCTTGTGGATCTCAGACATCCTTACTGTTATTTTACTTCCTTCCTTCCTTCTTTGATGTTTACCCTCATCCTCTTTCCTAAAAAACCTCTCTGTTTTTCCATTTCCCTGAGTAGGTCACTTGTATCCTGCTATTTTTTCTCTCCAATGCTCTCCAATGCCCCCTTTTGTCAATGTATTTTTAATAGTGTCAATTTATTATGTGCATGTGTGAATGTATGTATAAACATATTCATCTCACAACTATTTTATCTAGCTTTAATTCATCATTGTTAATATGTATCCACTTAAATATATAAAATGCTTAATGCTTAAATTTTGTATTCTTAAAATAATTTTCTAGCTCTCCAACTCTCTGAACAAGATTAGGGTAACCATACCTTGCTTCAAGTGTACCTCAAAAACCAAGTCACAGCACAATGCATGGAAAATTACCTACTCCCTCTTGCACTCAGATGACTGACATTTTTTTAGCTTTGTGTCCCTATCCTGGAATAGCTGTCTCCAAGCAGACCAGGAATTAAAAGTACCTCTTGTATTGTTGTCTTGTTACTCTACATTTTGTTCCACTCATACATAATATTTTCAAATGAGAAGAAAGAACATGAGAATTCTCTTTGTTAACTTAGACTATTCTCCATTGCTATGCTCTTGAGATTTCAGGATATATCAAAAGCACTTCCTTCAGTGTACATGTTGGCAGCTAGATTGATAAATAGGAGAAAAGAAACATTTTTCACATATTTCTGTTTGGAGAATAGAGAGGTTTGGGGGAAACAACATATTTAAAAGCAGGATGAAGGGTCAACATCTCTAGGAAAAAAGCGATCTTACTGAATACTCATAAGATAACAAGGTACTTAGTGCAAAGCATATCAGAATGCAAGCATTAAGCAGAAAATAAATATCAAAAGATATAAAGACTGGCTAGTTATCACCTGCCAACCATGATCACATTTTTTTTTCTTCTATCTAAATGCCTTAGCTTTAGCTGGCAGCTTGATAAAGCCTAGAATCATCTGAGGGAGTTTCAACAAAGGGATTGCCCACATCAGAATGGTCTGTGGCCATGTCTGTAAGGGATTACCATGATAGATGATAAATGTGGAAGGCCCAGCCTACTATGAATGGCACCATGCATTGGCAGCTGGCCCTTGGCTATGTAAGAAAGCTAGCTGAGTATGAGCCTGTGAGTGGGACAGCCAGTAGCTCTCCTTCAGTTCCTGTTCCAGGTTCTGGCTTGAGCTCCTGCTCTGACTGTCTTAATTGAGACTGTCCTGGAAATATAAGTCAAAAAAATTGCATCAAATTGATTTTGGTCAGAATGTTTTTATCACAGCAACAAAATGAAACTTGAACACTAAGAAATGCAAAACCAAAACAAATCATGAAGGTGTAAGAACAATGCATTATTCAAATGCAACAAAAATACGGATATGATTGATAGAAGTTTACATGTTTTCATAAGTCATTTTAGAAGCATTGTAAAATTTCACATAGTTTACCTGTAGGTGGAGGAATGGATGGATGGATGGATAAATAGATACACAGATATATATATAGATAGATAGATAGATAGATAGATAGATAGATAGGATGATAGATAGATGATAGATAAATAGATAGATAGATGGATGGATAGCAACTACATAACTTTTGAGTTGGCAAACTGTCATTAAACTTCATCACACAGGTTTAATACCTCCAAGTACTTTACAGATAATGCAATATGGTTACTATGGCAACATACACAGATTGATGTTTCACTAACTCTAGTTACATTAAAATACCTAGGTAAAGTTTGCCGCGTTGTGACCTTATCTATAACAAAACCTGGAACAGAAGGAAAGGGCCCATGTGGTTAACTTCCTCAGAAGTCAGCATTTCTTATTGAAGACATCCAAAGTAATCTTCATGACTTTTAAATAATACTATGATTTTTACATTTTATTACAAATGTTGCTTTGTTCTGCAAATATTCAAAGGACAACTTTTATAACAATAGTTAATAGTATTTTCCTAGAGGTATTATGTTATTAGTTAATATTACACTTAAATAATCACATTGAAAATCTACAACAGTAATAACATTCTTTCTTAGTAAAATATATGGATTTTTCTTCATTCTTTACCTGAAATATCAAAGCCAATTTTCAAAAATACATATTGGAAAATGATGAACTATTCTTTTTATTTTTTTTTAAAAGAGGAAATATGTATTTTGGTTCAGGATTTTAGTCAACCCATAGTCAGCAGGCTCCTTTGTTTTTAGATATGTGGCACAAGAGAAACACCAAGATGAAAGAGAATAGCAGAGCAAAGCTGGTCATCACATTACCTGGAGAGTGTGGGGATGGGAGGGGGAGGAGAGAGGGGGAGGGGGAGGGAGAGAGCATAGTACTTCTAGCATTTAGAAGATGGAGGTAAGAATATTTGTTAATCAGGCTTAGCTTCAGCGTCATAGAACATTTGAGGCTGACCTGGGATGCACACAACACTGTATCAGACAAAGAAACAAAACAAAACAAAAACAAAAGGTACTATGTATGCTGTTTTTCACCACCTATTTCCTCCCTCTCTCCCTCCCTCCCTCCTTTTTTTTTCTTTTTATAGGAAATAGATTTTTTCCTCACAAATATATCCTGATTAGTTTCCCCTCCTTCTACTCTTTCCAGTTCCTTCCTATCTCCACTCCCATCCAATTCCACCCCCTTTCTGTATCTCATCAGAAAACAAATAGGCTTCTAAGATTTAATAATAAAATAAAATAAACAAAATAAGATGAAAAAAATTAATACAAAGAAAACAAACAGAATGAAAAGAGCCCAAGAAAAGGCATAAAAAAAACATAAACGCACTTGTTTGATACTCAAGAATCTCATAAATACACTAAACTCAAGAATCCTTTAAAAACTTGAAACTGGAATAATATAAACTCAAGGGATCTGTAAGGCAAAAGGGGAGAAGAAAAAAATACAAGTAAAATGAAAGTAAAGATAAAGAAATAAGATAAAATTAGCAACAACAACAAGAGGAGTAGGAAAAGCTCTGATTGATATTATGGGACAAGAAATCTCCAAAGATGCCATTGAGTTCCTTTTCTGTTGGCCAATTTCTGCTGGGCATTCAGCCTACTCTCAAGAGTAGTTATTTTCCCCAGTGATACGCCACTGAATAAAAATAATTTTTCATTTGCAAATGGTTAGGAATCGGAGGTAACTTCTGGGTTAGGGATCAGAGCATGCACCTACTTCTTTCAGTTCTAGGATTCTATCAGGTGCAAACGTGTGCAGGCCCTATTCATGCTGCCTCTGTCTCCATGGATTCATATGTGTGCAGATCCTGTTGTGTTCAGAAGACTTCCTTTCATTGGTGTTATCCATTCCCTCTGGCTCCTAAATTCTTTCTGCCTCCTCTTCAACAGGGTTCTGTAGGCCCTGAGGAGAGGTACTTGATGAAGACATCTCCTTTAAAGCTGAATGTTCCAAGGTCTCCTACTCTCTGAATAATGTATGGCTGTGGGTTTCTGTATTTGTTCCCATCTTCTGTAGGAGGAAACTTCTCTGCTAATGGCTGAGCAAGGCTCTGATCTTTAAGTACAGCAGATTATCATTAGGAGTCATTTTATTGTTTTTAAAGATTTGTTGTTGTTTGTTCTCTGGTTTGTTTTTAGAACAGTAATATTTAGTTTTACTCTAGGTTTATCCTAGGTCCCTGAGCTATCTAGTCTCAGTTTCTTGCTTACTCAAACAGGGTATAGGTTCCATCTCATGGAGTGTGCCTCAAGTCAAATAATATATTGGTTGGTTACTACAACAACCTTTGTGCCACCATTACACCAGCACATCTTTCAGGCTGGACACCATTGTATATTAAAGAGTTTGTGGTTGAGTTGTTGTTTACGGTTCTCCTTTGGTATCATGCAGCGTACCTTCCAGAAACAAAGATGGGGCTCAAAGTTCAGTGTAGGCACCAGCTTGACCACTATTTGTTCAATGAGTTACTGTCCTCAATAATAGGTCCTGACCTTCAGTTTGTGGAGAGTAACCTATAGTCTTGGCAACAGCCTGGGTTGTTTGGGGATCCTATGGGAACCCTTTGGCAAAAACTAAATTAGATGTAACATAATCCCTGGATTGGAAACTTCATTTGGTGACAAGTGATGTATAGTTTGGGATCTGTGTCCCCCATGTTTTGGTAATTTCATTTAAATCACACACACACACACACACACACACACACACACACACACACACCACACACAATTTTAGGAAGTTCCTATAGTGTTAGGTTTCCAAATGATCCCTCAAATATCCCTTAATTTTAGCTGTTTCTCCATATTTTCTCCCTTGTCCCCCTTCTCCCTTCTCCTCCCCATGTGATCCTCCCATCCCGGCACCTCCATTCATTTGCCTTCGTTAGAGTTACCCCAAGATATTTTGTATTATTTGATGCTATTGTGAAAGGTATTGTTTCCCTGTTTTCTTTCTCAGTCTGTTTGTCATTTGTATGTAGGAAAGCTACTGATTTTTGTGAGTTAATATTGTATCCAGCTACTTTGCAAAAGTGTTTATCAGCTGTTGGAGTTTCTCTGTGGAATTTTTAGGGTCACTTATATATACTTATACTATCATCTTCAAATAAAGATACTTTGACTTCTTATTTCCATTTATATCCCCTTGATCTCCTTCAGTTGTCTTATTTCTCTAGCTAAGATTTCAGGTAATATGTTGAATAGTTATGGTGAGAATAAGAAACCTTGTCTTGTTCCTGATTTTATCAGAATTGCTTTGAGTTTATCTCCATATAAGTTGATGTTGACTATGGCCTGCTGTGAACTGCCTTCATTATGTTGAGGTGTAAGTCCCTTGTATTCCTAATCCTTTTAGTACTTTTATCATGAATGGGTGTTTGATTTTGTCAAAGGCCTTTTCAGCATGTAATGAAATGATTATGTGGTTTTGTCTTTCAGTTTGTATATATAGTAGGTTACATTTGTAGATTTACATTTGTTGAACAATACTTATATGTATGGGATGAAACCAACTTGATCACAGTAGATTTTCTTTTTGATGAGTTCTTGAATTTGGTTTGCAATTATTTTATTGTGAGTTTTTACATCTGTATCCGTAAGGGAAACTGGTCTGTAATTTTCTAGGAAATGTCATTTACCTGATTATAATGCTGAAAAGGTAAATATATTGGAAAGAATAGGAATGAAGTCTTTTTTTTTTTTTTTTTTTTTTTTTTTTTGGTTTTTCGAGACAGGGTTTCTCTGTGTAGCTTTGTGCCTTTCCTGGAACTCGCTTGGGAGACCAGGCTGGCCTTGAACTCATAGAGATCCGCCTGCCTCTGCCTCCCGAGTGCTGGGATTAAAGGCGTGCGCCACCACCGCCCGGCGGAATGAAGTCTTTTAAAAACCTTTATATGCTATCTTTGTTATGAAATATACTTTTAGGAAAATTGATAGCAAAAATTTAGTCCAAAACATTTTTGGCCATTTCTTTTTGATGTTGATTATTTCTAAAGAATGAATTCCGAGAATATCAAGATAGATACTCTACAATGATGAAAACTTTGGCATGGTAATTTGAAGACTTAAATTACTCAGATTGTTCAGTAATAAAAACATTTTTCCTGTTGATATAGACATAAATTTTGCAATGCAGATATTCCTTAAGAATGGTAAGACCATAGAGGAATAAACTGAAATTCAAAGAGTTTACAAAATTCATTGCATTTCTTGAGGCTGCCATACATGTTTAATGCTGCTGTTAAGATTTCACACAGAATTCTGACCCTTGTATATTCATAAACTTTCTAGAGCTTATTATCATGTAAAATGTTTTTCTACCCCCTAAAGCAAGTTTTAAATATTTATATGTGATATATATCCTTAAACTTTTATTGTTCTCATTTAGTATGTGGACTTTACTTACAATATTACTTTCCTGTTTTCAAGGAGCATTTAATGTAGCTTACAATAATATATATTTGTAGTTCCAGGTGTTAAAGCTTGTAAGTTAGAGTCTTAGAGTAGAGAGAATAATAAATGTATTAGCTTTCAACCTCAAGCCTTTCTATGCACCTACGTGTTGAACTTCCACACAGTGATATAGAAATGATGAATGGGTCTTCAGTAGAAACTCTACTTAGCACTTTGGATTTGGCTCTGTTTCTGGAATAGGGATGTGTGTGGAATGTGTCATGTGAGGCTGCCAAGCAACAATCAAGATGCTCAACCAAGGGATCATAAGACAAAATATGGAGCATTTGCTATACATTTACTATTTCACCAATTTGAATATAGGGATTTAGCAACCTACGTAAGACATTAAATACTTTATTTTAAAGTAGGCTCTGTGTTAATTGATTTTTGGCCATCTTTTAGCTAATGAACACTGGGCCGGTTGGAAAGTGATATGGGGTGAATAAGCTTCTATAGTCTTTTGGTTAAGTGTTTTCAATGAAATTTTATTATAATATATTATAGTATTTATTATATATTATAGTATATAATAATGTATTATGGGTTTTGGTAAATTGGTATCCCTCTAAACAAGGAATATCTGTGGTTATTCACCAACTATTTTTAAGTAACTTAAATTCTAAATCAAAGGCAATGAATGGATAGAATCCTCTTCATTAAACCACAACAGCACACTTGACTCTATATATAATGAAGACTTCCACTTCTCCATATAGAAATTGTAGGACTTAAGCTTGATAACATGATTTCTGCAGTGAATCAGGAAATAAAAGCTCTCTGTATACATTATTCAATATAGCTTGACTCATATAGAAAAAAAATATACCATGGGATAGTTTCCTTTCTTTAAGTTCTCAAGTAGATTGAAAAGCTGACAGATCCATGTTGAGATGTTGGTCAACACCACATTTCATTACTTTGTGCTGACTTGGAAGCTGTATAGGAAATGATGCTGGAAGAGCCATGTTGAGGGAACACAACTCACTCATTTCCCGTGTTCTTTTCTCACAGTTTTAGAAAGTTTAAAGTTTTAAGTGCAATAACTACTTCATCTACATAGTCTACTCATACAAATTGGTTGGCTAAAATACATTTTATGTAATGACCCAATTTTCTCATCAGATAAACTTGGGAAACTTCTAAAACTCGTGTTTATTGTTAAATAACTCATACTTACTGTTAATGACAATTGTCTGAATAAAACATTTTTTGATATCTGTGTGTGACTAGGAAGTTAAAGCAGTTGTTACATTACATACATTACATTTTATTTTCTGCTGTGAACGACTCAAGAACTCAACATCTATTTCTTAGGTACTTTGTTAATAAAGCTACAAAACTCTTATAGAGGCAAACTTGAATGGTTAAGCATGTTTGTGTGATTTCATATGAACATGTATTTCTACTTTCCTATCTAGATTAAGTAATATGATATTATAAGAACAAATTAAAGTTTTATCTTTACATTAATTAATGGTAAAATATCTTGATTAAATATATTTTACTTTATACAAGCTATTCTGGAAAGTAAATTTTTTCCTGTCAAGACTTCAAAGCTCCTTTTGCATGTCCAAGTTCATGTTTTTTTTCCAAATGGTACAATTTTTTAAATCTTGAAACTTAATAAGATGTGAAGGGCCTATTGAGATAGCTTAAAAACCTTGCAGTATTGACATAGCTTAAAAACCTTGCAATATTGAGACAGCTTAAAAACCTTGCAGTATGTAACAGCCACAACTGAGTTACAGAGGTCCTCTTCTCTGGCAAAACTACATTATCATTCAAGCTAAAATCAATTCACAATAAATAAAATTTTCTACAATGGCACTGGATCAAAGGTGTTTTGAGAATAAATGCAGAGAGAAATATCCATATGAAAGCACTTTCCTTCTTACTCTTAGTTCTAGAATGGCTATGGTATATTTTGCAAACTATGGTATAAAAATTTCTAAGGAAATCTGCTCATCAAACAAGCAACATGGAAACTTCCCCAGCATGGTTCTGTTTCCTTTGGATATGCAAAAATGGAGTGGGAAGCAATTACAGACTTTGAACATAGCTTCCTCCTTTCTTCCCTCCTCAGTCTAACTTCCAGACATTGAGTGTTTCTACCCAAGGCTGCTAGCAGCTACCTTCAAATGGCACTTCTGCACTTATATACATTCAGGCAATACAATTTGCTCAACTTCTTTCCAATAACGACATTTACTAATTTATTCACATTTTGAAACATTGCAAAGCACATAAAAAGGGCCCAAAGGTGCACACTTGTAATCTAATCCTCTCAGAGAGCAGAAGCAGGAGCATCACAAGCTTGCCTGTGCTACAGTGGAAATTCAAAGTGAACATGGGTCACTAAGTAAGATTCTGCCTCAAAAAGGGGTGGGGGGGATCTGATGTTGTCACTTCATGGTAGAATCTCTATCAGCGCATGGGCAGCCCTGAGTTTTATCTCCAGAAACACTCATACAAAAATACACACACCCTTTGTCCATATTCAGATGTCAGGATTGTTCATGAGCACCCCAAGCTACTCTAGGGATAGAATAGACAAAGTCAAAAACAAATCTCTTTCTGGTTCTTTTTATTTCACTCTAAAACTTTTAACATTAAATTCCATTTATTGTCCATTTTTCAAATGAAGCCTATGGATAAAGAACTCACTCCACTACTTTTAATTTTAATAGAATATGAAATGTTTCTTCTTTTCATGTGTAATATATAATGTATGTGTATGTGTGTGATGTACATGTGTGTATAGGTGTGTATGAGTGTGTATATATGTATGCAAGGGTTCCCAAGATGGATGTGGAGATTCTTCTCCATCACTCCTTCACTGTGTTCTTTTGAAGCAGAGTCTCTCAGTCAAACTCAGAGTTCACCACTATGGCTAGTTTTACTAGCCAACTTGCCTCAGGATCTCCTGTCTCTGCCTTCCAAGACTGCAGTTACAAGCCAGCCACTATGTCCACCTAGCATTTACTTAGATTCTGGAGGCTTAGATCCTGGACCTCTGTTTGCATAACAAATGCTTTATTCCCTGGGTCATCTCTCCATCCTCTAATAGTTTTTTAGTAAAACTCTTTGAAATTTCAGCTGTTTGAGCTTTGTTGTCAATTGGATATCTCATTAAGCTATACTTTCTCTTTTGTACCATATGAGACTTTTATACGTTTTGTTTTGGTTGATCTCTTTGGCCACTCCCCTCTCCTGTCTCTGCCCCACTTTCCACACTCTACTCCCCCTCAACTCCCAGTATTTCCCCTTCTTCTTACTTTTATTGACTTTCTTAGATCATCTCTTAACAACACCTCTTGTGCAATTTCATGGACCCTCTTACTGTTTCTTGGCCTTTGCCCATATTGCCCCCACCCGATACACGGATTTAATAGTGAGAGAGTAGGATTTGCATATGAGAGCTGTTTCTCTTTTTTCTCATATGAGAGTTTTCACTTGTTGTTTCTCTTTCTTGTCCTGGTTTATTCACTTTATATAATTGTAATGATTTCTGTATCTATCCATTTCCCTGAGAATTTAGTTTCACTTTTCTTTGTCTGAATGAAATTCCACTGTATACCTGAACATCCACTGTTCATTTATAGACTTCTAAGCTGGTTCCATTTCCTACCTACTGTAAAGAAGTTAGCAATGGATATAGATAGGTGAGGAGTAGGTACTCTTGTGGAAAACTCTTGAGTCTTTTGGGTATATGCATAAGAGTTGGGTAAGTCGGTCACGTGATAGATCTAATTTTTAGTTTTGGAGAATCTTCCACAATGATTTCTTTAATGGTGGCTACTTTTTAAAATAAAACTTCAGCACTGGGTTGGACTTGGTGCTTTTTTGAAAGTATGGCTTGGAATTGATACTCTTCCACACACATACATTGTGCTTTTAAATGAAACACATCAATTTTATGTACCATTAATAGAATTCAGTGTGATATTTCTGAACATGTGTGCAACATACATTGGTCAAAACTAACTGACTTTCTACTCCCCATGCCATCCTTTTCCCAGCACCTATCTCATTGCCTACCAAAGACTTCTACTTAAAGAACATATTTTTTGTTTGTTATTTACTACATGTGAGAGAAAAACAGGAGTCGTTTCTTTTTCTGTCTTGTTTCAAATAGCACAATGTCCTCCAGTGCCATCTCTTTCCCTGAAAATGATAAGATTTTACTTTTCTTTATGACTGAATAATACTCCATTGAGTGCATATACCATATGTCTTTATTTAGTCATGTTTTGATAAGCACCTAAGCTGATCCCATATCTCAGCCATTGTGAATATTGCTTCAAGGAACATGGTGTATGCTTTTGGTTAAAATTTTAATTTCTATATTTTTATCAGTATATATTCTCTGAATGTATGGACACAATTGTGTAGGTCCCTACAGAGGCCAGAAGAATGTGTCAAACCTCCTGGAGCCAGAGTAGTTGGAGGTTGAAAGCCACCCAGTGTGGGCTCTTGTAATCCTCATACTCCACAGAGCTTCAAGTGGTTTTAGCTACTGTATGTAGATGAAATTCTAAACAGTCTTATTAAATAAGAAACACAGAGCCAAATACAAAGTTAAAAGCCCAAGAAGTCAGAGCACTAGTGAATAGCCTTCAGCTTACCACTTGCTGCTGTTGCTTCCCTAGAGACTTCCCTGTGTGACTATCTTTTTATTGCCTTTCTGTTCTGCCTTCTCATTGGCTCTAAACCCAATCACATGACTTCCTCATCACTGCCTGTCTATACAGACCTCAAGGTCTCTATGGTTGGTAGTGGGATTAAAGGTTTGGGTCACCATGCTGTCCTTGACCACACAGAGACTCTGCCTGCTGTGTGATCAGATTGTGTGTGCCACCACTGCAGGACTTCTGCTAAATGGCTCGCTTTTAGCTCTGATCTCCAGGCAACTTTATTTATTAACATACAAATAAAATCACATTTCAGCACAAATAAAATATCACCATAACTGAGATACTCTTCAGGCCCATATTTGCCTTTCTGAGTCTAGTTTAATTTGCTCATTAATGAAGATTTTCAGTTGCATTGATTTTTTTTAACACAAATGATATAATATTGTTCTTTATGGTGGAATAAGACTCAGTTGTAGATATTTGTCCCCTTTTCTAAATCTGTTCACCTGCTGATGGATACCTAGGGGGATGCCATAATAAACTATTGTGAAGGTATGTAAAATGAATAAAAATCATTAAATAAAAAAAGATGCTGAGGTACTCATGAATGTTTGTGAGTTTCTGTAGCATGTTATTGTGTCCTTCAGGAGTATACCCAGAAGCGATGTTGTTGGGTCACATGGTAGTTCCATTTTTAGTTTTGCAGAACCTTCATTATGATTTTGATTGAGCATATACTTATTTATTTTCCCAACAGCTGTGTGCAGGAGTTCTTTTTTCTTCCACATCTTCCTGAGAATTTATAGTATTATTTTCACTACTAGTCATTTTAAAACTAACACATTTTAAAACCAGTACATTTTCAGGTACTTCTCTTTGTGTAGTTTTTCTGAGATGTGTTTGTTCAGGTCATCTGTCAGTTTTAACTGTATTGTTGCTTTTTGTTAAGTTTTATTTTTAATCCTTTGCACGCTGCTGGTATTAATCCTCTGGTTAAGAAAGAGATGGTTAGATTTCCTCCATTTCTCTAGCTTGTCTCTTCACTGTTGATTGTTAGCTTTGGTGAATAGAAGCTTCCTAGTTTGATATACAGCCTTACAAACTGTGGAGTTACAAATTTGTAATCTGAGTTACAAATCAAGGGACTAGGGCATTTTTCTCATGCCTGAGTTACAAAACAGACCCCAAATCTGGGGATACAGAATCGTACGAATTCATCCTGATTTATTATTAATATTTTTATATGAGTTTTATTTTGTTATGTAGAAGTATAGCCATTCATGGATTGTTTGGGTTATTTATTTTATTTTATTTTTTTGCAGTATATTTTCCCACTCTTTTTCATTTTTACCCAGTTTTTGTCTTTGGATATAAAATGAGACTCTACTGGATAATATGTAGTTAGATTTATTTTTTCTTTTGCATTTTGCCTATCTTTATCATTAAAAATTAGAGAAAGGACCTCACACATTTGAAGTCATTACTGATAAAGGGATGATGACTTTTATTTATTTTGATTTGTCTCTATATTCCTTGGAGATTTTAAATTTATTTTTTGTTCATCAATGAACAAACATCTTGGGTTTAGTTGATATCTACAGTGGACTGCTTAATTTTCTTTCACATTGAACATAAAATAGCAATTTTATTCATCATTACTGTGAAGATTATGCTTAAAATCTTAACTTTTAGCACTCAAGCTTAACTTTATATCACTTGAATTTCAATAACATACCAAAAAGTTCAGCTGTATAGAAACATTTCCAGGTCAGTCAGATGGTGATGCTATGTTACAACCTCACTGTGTGCCCAAGCTATGGTTATTTTTAATGTATCAATTTCTTCAAGAGTAGATGACAATTTTGCCATATTTATAACTCTTGGCAGATTGATTTTCTTCCTTCATCCCTTGTCTGCTCACTGTTTTCTGACATCCAGCGTTGTTAAACATGCTATTGAGAATTTCTAGACTCTCTTAACTTGGTTGTTACTTCCAGCAGGATTCTCTCTCTCTCTCTCTCTCTCTCTCTCTGTATATATATATTGGATAATATATATCATATATAGTATATTATATACAGTACTATATGTATAATATATCATAGTTATTATATATGACTGAAAGTGTCTTTGAATTCATCTTCTTTTGTGTTCACGCGACTTCCTTTAACGTGTGTGTGTGTGTGTGTGTGTGTGTGTGTGTGTGTGTGTGTAGCAGATAACAACCTTGGTTGTCTCTCCTCAGGTTCAATCTACCTTTGTGAGACTGGATCTTCAACTAGCCTATCTTTAATTTGCTTAACTCCATCTTCCCAGATCTAGTGTTACAAGGACACAGCACTACAACTGGAATTTTAAATTTGGCTTCTGGGGATTAAGTTCAGGTAGAACCATCCCACTGAGCTGTCTTCTCAGGTCCCTCTCCATTTTTTTTAGCTTTTTCAGTATATGTAGCACTATTGTTTGAAGTAACTTGTCTGAAGTTACTCCATAATGTCTCTCTCAGAGATGATTTCCATTTATTTGTTTTTCATTTTGAGTTGTCATATTTATATTTTTCTATGTAAAAGTGTACTTTAGTTCATTTTGTGTGGCCATAAAAACAGTTGACAGTTATATTAAACTCACCGAGTCTACCTGGTTATGTCAGTAGGTGTATGGATGTAGGGCCATCTGCTGGATCATAGACAGTGTCTTCAGGGCTACATCCTAAAACAATTAACATTCTTTCTCAAGCATCCACCAATTGCCACTAGGTACTCAGCCAGGGATAGGATTTCATGAGCCCCTTCCCCATGCATGCTAAAGGATTTTCTCTGGCTTGGTCTTGTACATGTGGCCACAGCCACTGTGTGAAATTCTCTTGTCATATCCATAAAACAGTTACACAATAGTTCTCTTACAACTAAGGTTATATAGGTAAGTATTGTGTTTCAGTTTAGTATTATTTAGCTGGATAATAGTAGTAAATTATACCCTAGGGCCTGTGACTTACCCATTCATGGTGCTTGGTCCCCTTAACAGGCATAAGATACATCTTGAGAAGCAGACCATATATCCAATCACAAAGTGGTTGATTGTTCCCAGGATATTTGTACCACTACTGCATGACAATACATGTCTTGTAAGGTCTGTCACTACTGCAGTGCACATGGTTCACATTTGGGTAAGACTGTTGCTTACCCTCCACTCACCTCCTCACCTGAATAGTATACAGAACTCCTTCAACCACTCTGAAAAGTAGCCAGTAGGAATGAAGTTTCTAGTCCAGTAACAATTTGACCCCTCCCACTGTACCTTGGGATTCCTCGTGTGTGTGTGTGTGTGTGTGTGTGTGTGTGTGTGTGTGTGTGTGTGTGTGTCTTTGGCAGTAAGATCTCATGATAAAGTCCTAGAGAATGACCAAGAGCTAAAGCAATAGTAGCCTGTGTTGTTCGAGGGTCTGTGGGACCCCTCTGAGCAACTGCTTGAATGGAAGTATGTCATATTTAGCACTGGAATTTTTGATTGACACCCTATGATATCTGGGAGAGATATTATCCCCATATATAAAGGAACACTTTCATATATGCATACATTTTAGGAAAGTTCTATAGTAATAAGCTTCCATATTGCTGTTTCAGCATACTTTGTTGGTAGTTCCCCCTCCCTGTTCCACCTCTTCTAGCTTGCTCTCCTGTTCCACCCTTAGCCTTCTCTGACCAATTCCTTCTCTTTGTTCTTTCATGTCATCCATATGCTATGGCCCCCACCTCTTGCCTTGAAATTCTCCTCCCCCTGGCCTCTGGCTTTATGACTATAGTGGGTATTCCAATTTAAACAGATATATCTAAATTTTTGAAGTTAGGAACCACATTTGAGATAAAATTAAGAATTCAGGTATAAACCTACTCTCCTATAGCTACCTTATTTATTTAAAAGAAGTCGAAAGTGCTTATTGGAGAAAGGAAAGCAACTTTAACAAATGGTGCCAGGAACCTGGTTAGCCCATATGTAGAAGTATGAAACTAGATCCTTATCTGTTTTGCTGCACAAAACAACTTTAAATGGAACAATGACCTCAACTTAAGATCTGATATCCTAAATGTGTTAGAGAAGACAGTAGGTACTACGCTTAAATTTCATTAGCCGGCAAAGACTTTCTGTCTGGGATTCTAGTAACACTCTCTTAAGACTCGAGAGAGGAACTGGAAGCTTAAGTGATCTTTGGCTGCAGAGTGTATTTGCTTGTTTTTTTACTTCCTCAAATCTGTAATCTTTCTTTGAGTATGCTTGGTGAATTTATAAATCCATCATATGTATACCCAGTTGCTAATGAATGCTCTGGTTTTCAATATCTGTGTTTGAAAAGGAAAAAAGTGAATATTTAAGTATAAAAGTATGTCTGCCTACCCTCTAAATCACTAGAAAGTCTCTAAGCCAAAGGCGAAGTGGCTAGCCGCTGGCAGGGTTGGGGGTGGTAGTGCAACAGTGACTGTCAGTCTTCTTCCACAACCAGAAACTGATCCTTCTACGTGGGAAATGAGGTCCCTGTTGCTCTTGCTGGCTCCTGAAAAGTGTGCAAGTTGCTTCAGGGGTAAATGCATAGCTGCTGAGTAACAGGAAGGATAAAGTGGGTAGGCATTGCCAAAGTAAGAGATTATATCCCACAAATTAACTTCCTACATCATCCTATGGAAGATGAAACCTTTTGATATCTCCCAGAGTTTCAACATAGTTACATATAAATAAACATAGATTACATGTAATAGGTACATAGCCATGTCCGTATATGTATATATATATGCATATATATATCTATATACATAATCTGTATATAATCTATATATATCTATATATGTATATATATTATATACACATATATAGATAATATATATATTATCTATAATCAGAGAAACTCAGTGAGTGTAATTGTTGTCTTGATAGGATGTGCAATTGCTGTTGCCTCCTCTTCTGTTATCTTTCCAGAATCTTCTGCCACTGTTATTTTAAAACTGTGAGATTTTATTTTTAGTGTGGGTGTGTAACAGAAAAGAGGATAACTTACTAAAAAATAGTGTGTATGTGTCACAGTCCAGTGATGACTTGTTACATAGTTATATAGTAGTTGCAGGTAGCAGCTCATTGTCTTCTCAGAAGACAAGTGATGTTTGGAAGGCTTATCTCTGCTCAAGGCTGCTCTTCCATTAATATCCGTGCTTCTAATTCATGAGTTTTCTCTCAGAAGCTTTTCAGCCCTCTGAATTGCTACCTTATATGGTTAGATAGAGGTTGATACTGACCATCAGCATGAAGATGACTGTAGATGACTATCAGTTCATTCACACAAATTAGATCATCATGTTAATGCATGTGAATTTGCTTAAAAGTGTAGACTTATGCTTTTGCCACTCTTGAAAACAATTGCATGCAGATAATTTATTTTGTAAATTGAATATCATACATCCTATAGAATTTTACCATCACCTCCTAGTTTAAATAAATGGCTATAGTAGATCTCATGTTTAATTTGTCTGATTACAGCATTGATATCCCTTTTCTGCCTTCCATTAAAAAAAAAAAGCTTAGAATTCTCTTTGTTCACAAGCCAATCAATGCAGCCTCTGCAGCTACCAATGTCAGGTGTTGAGACAGGTTATCTCTCAATTCGAGACAAGCTCTTAATGGAAAAAGAATTCACAGTGTTTGTTGCTTGTGTGGGGCCAGATTTCCAATCACCTGTTATCATTCTCGTTTATTCTTTCATATAGTGCTGTCACTCTTGCCCCGAGAAGTCTTATCCTTCTACTGTTCTGTTTTCTGGGCCTGATGCAATAGGAAGTGTTTTTCTTCATCATTTCTGTATGTCACCTTTCTTCTAGGCTTCAGGATCTGTATACTTAACATATTAGTTCAGGAGAACATTTAAGTATAGGGCTTCCTATCTTGTCGACGAAAACTCTGAAGCTTATGAAGTTTAAGTAGTATGCTGAGGGCTTCATAGCTCCTAAGTAGATTGCTTGAGGTTTAGACTGCATTTAACCAAAATGGAATAGTAGTGCTTCCCTCAAACTCAGAAGTGCCAGTAGCAATGAGGAATCAAAATTGAGCATATAAATTATATCTTCTTCCATAATTTCCGCTCTTCCTTTTTTCTCTAATATAGTAAATATTAGATCTAATCCCTATGTAAAAATAAGAAACACACTTGTGGTAGAAAATGACATGTAGGGTTTTTTTTTTTTTTTTAGAAAATTGAATGAAACAGCATACAGTGATACTGTACTGTTTTGTAGCATTTATTCTTCCTAGACAATCAAGGATAATGGTTTTACTTTATGTCACATTCCAATCTGTCTTATATTATTCTATATTATTCATTACCATTCCCTCCCTAAATCCCACCAGGTCTTGGGTTTGATTATGTATAATGAATAAAATGGTTTTATTTCTTTGTTTGTTTATTTATTTGTTATGAAGAACCAAGACATTTAAGGTAGGATGTGGATTTGTGTGATATTGCTGTTTAACTTTATGTGTATATATATTTCGAAGACAATAATCCCAAGGTTGAATACTAAATACCTTTCTATTTATGGCAATGGTTTGTGGTAACTCTTAATCTGTTGTATAAAAATAGCTTGAGCACAAAAATTGATTGATTGAAATGAAAGGATGTTCTGGATTCTAAGAGAGCAGAGCAGTGATTCTATCAGAGAGACAGACAATGAATAACTCCGATGGCAGCAGCTGGCTACCCAGACAAACAACCAAAGGCAACTCTATTAATCATAGCTCCCTTTCTAGAGAACTATTTCAGCCTAACATGAGTTTAGATTGGTAGCTTTTCTCCAAAGATATGCATACAAGTTCTGACCACTACCATAATAAAATCATGATTTTGAAATAAGCCTCTATTGTCAACCCTAAAGCCTGGTCATTAGTCTATGTTGTGAGAATTCCCACAGACTTCTCTATCACTGCTGAAATGCCAACAAAAATAGTAATTGCTTTTTTCCCGAGGATCAATTTTGTTGCTATAGTTCAGGCTGCTGTGCAATCACTCAATCAGGCCTTTAGCCATGGCCCTTTAACAAACTCTTTTTTTTTCTGCCCCCTGGAGTCAGTATTAGATGCACCAGAATTTACTAACATTTGGTTAGCTCTGAAATGTATTTGTCTTACCCAGTGTCTTTGATGTTCTTTATAAAATTAATCAAAAATATTCAGCAATACTACAAAATTTTCCTGCAATGTGCTGGAGGAGCATGGGGTATTATTAAGTCTACTTAAGTAATGGTGAATAGCAAGGGCTAGCAGGACACACTGAGAGAATTTAGACTTTCAAACAGTTAGTCAGTCCTTTTTCAAAGATACAATTGTGTTCTTCACTCATGGCCAGATTTGGATAATTTAATCAACAATATGAACGGGGAGGGGGGACTGAAGAGAAGGGATTTTCAAAGCTATGAAAGATAAAATGCAAGCTGATAGTCCATGCATGTCTCCCTGAGAAATCTACTGAAGTAAGTTTGTTGCAACTGTCACTGAGTGTGTTCTCTGGCTCTCCAGCTGTTCTAGCCACAGGGAGGCTGTTGTGTATGGCATTCATTCTTACCCTTCCATAGCACCCAAACAGGAGCTCTTCCAGGCTCCTGTGTTCTCCTATGTTTTCCTTGTTGTCGTCAAACCTAAGAATTAGTTCCTGTGTTCTCATCCAGATGCGTGTATTTCTTATTCAACGATTTAATATAATTTAGTACAAGTTACTAAAAAATATTTCAAATGTCCCTCGGTGACCTTGTCTTCCTCTTACAGAATAAAAGAGGAAATGTTTTGAAAAGGTCCAGTTTTCATCAAAAGTTCTGATTTTATTGTTGGTGCTTGTCATATAAGTTGTAATTTTTATTTCTGAGTTCTTCTGAGTGAAAAAAAAATACACTTTTTGTTTTGTTTTGATATTTTAATTTACAACAGCATGGTTGTTTGAGACAGTGAACTTAAATGTGATTGCTAGTTTTTCTTTGTCTTCATTTGCCTAATAATGATTTTAAAATGCATTTTAGTTTATATATTCCAATGCATAGTGACAAGTGCCATCTCATTAGATATCTGTAATAAGCTGCTAATGTCCTTAGGACTCATATGGTAAATGAAAAAGATATGAGACTAAATGACTTCCTGCCAGACTGTATCATTTCAAATACTTTCGACCCCATGAAACAAAAGCCAATTCAAACTTATATAAACAATAAAGAAAACTTTAACTCAAACAAAACAGAAGGGAAGCTTCACACTGACCAATTTCAGTGGTTTCCACTCTGGACTGGCCTTTTCCACCATGTTTTCTTATGCTGTAGTAAGGTTGGAGATAAATTCTACAGGGAATGTGGGCATTAGCTGTCTTTGAGGTTTTCAGCTAGGACAGTCAATGCTTACTTCTTCAGCTAGTTTGGGATTAAATTCAAATTTATTAGCCTTATTTCATCCTATGACTCATATTAAGCCCCATGTTTACTTCTACTCTACTTTACCATGACTGGTGTGTGTCATTAATAAATAGTGCCATAGCTTTGGACCTGGGACCTCCCTTTAAGGTCCCTACAGTAAAATCTTCTCCCAGGAAGGTTTTTGTATACCTTCCAGGATGTGATGCTTAGCTAGGAGGTACTTGAAGTTATTGTCATTATGCCCTAGAGAAATTGGTGAGATCATGATCCCTTCTCTTTTTTACTTTCCTTGCCGTGAGTTAAGGTGACCAGGTCTGCTTGGCTCCTTGTTCTGGCCAGGATTGATCACCTCCTTCACCATGGTCCTTCTGGATGTGGCTGGAAGTCAGTAACATTAAAACCATAACAAATGTGATTTTTAAATGTTAATCATGGGGTATTTGTTATATTTAAATGATAATAAATAGGGTATTTATTAAGGTAAAATCCATGTTTTTCTATTACTTTACTGTAATAATTTCTATAAAGGGAATAAATAAATAAGCAGATGTGTTCCTATGTAGTTAGCTGTTACATTTCTTTTCCTTAAAGTAGCTTCTGTTCCTGAGTGTAGTACAATGTAACAATCTCTTTTATATAGTAAGCATTTGATACATGTTTATACAGTAAGTAAATTAGTGGTGGGTCATTTAATTCATTTTCCACTGATATTGGCATTTTATTTAACTGTAGTAGAGAGTAGAGGTAACTAGCTCTTCCAGAAATTTACTGAAGAAAATATTTAAGCTATTTTCCTTGCCATCCATGATGGCAATGTCTCTTTACTCCATCTCCTCTAGCTGTTATTATGAATGGAATGAATGTAAATATGTTATTATTGTTCCTTGAAAAAATAAGATGATAGCAGAAAGTTTAATGTCTCTTTTTTCTCCATTAGCTATATGGAATATTTTAAAACTTATTGTCAGAATAGCGATGTTTGATTTCTTCAGGCACGAAGAATAAATCTAGACTCCCTCCTCTCATCCATGTTAGTGATTCCTTCAGTCAGGTTCAATGCTCAGTTACTCCCAATCAAGCAACTCTTGATATTGCCTCTTAGACATGGCTTATTGTGTAGGCTTCAAAATTGTGACAGGTAAACTTCTGACCAGGCTTCAGATGAAAGTTTTTCAGACTTTGTCTTCTAAAATACTATTCCTATTCTTCCACATCTATAGTAGCTACAAGGCCATCTCCCTAGCAGCTTGAGTGTCTTGGGATGTCTTATAAGACTAATATATCAGAGCACTTTGACCTGTGCTGAACTGATCAATTTCTTCTAGAATTAAAGTTGATGATTCTGAACATCATTTTAGACCCAAAAGAAAATAACCCAATCATAGTTCATTCCTACCAAGTTTGTCCCTGTAAGATGAACACACATTATATGTCAGCCCTTGTCTCATTATTTAAATATATATATATTTTCAATATGATCAAGAGGATTTTTTTTTAAAAAATATATCTCTTTTACTAAACAACAGAAAAGAGAACAACTGATAAATATATTCTCTAGGAAGGCTTTTAGAACAGTATTATAATTAGACATACTTTATTTGTTTCTTTTAATTTTTGCCAGCTTTTTATTCTTATTTATAAATGTAGGCAGGCAAGGAGTCTTCCAAATCAAAATTTCAGAGAAAAACTAATTTCTTTGAAATAATTTTGCACTCTTTTAGATTCGGTCCTAGGTATTCTTCCATTGTTGTGAAGAGACACTATGAGCCAAGTAACGTATAGAAGAAAGAGTTTATTGCAGCTCACAATTTCTGAGGGTGAGTCCTTGACCACCATGTTGGAGTACAAGGCGGCAGTCAGTCAGACACAGAGCTGGAGCAGTATCTAAGAACTTACATCTGATCTCTAAGTAAGAGGCAGAAAGCAAAGGATGGCATGGGCTTTGAAACCTCAAAGGCCACTTTTAGTGACACATCTTCTCCAACAAGGCTATCCCTCCTAATCCTTCCCAAATGTTTTAATACATGAGCCTATGGGCTGCTTTTCCTTTACTCATTCATATTCCACTCCCTGGCCTCCAGCAGCTTGTAGCCAGATCATTATGAAAAATTCATTTAGTCCAACTTCAGAAGTCCCCATAGCCTTTCACAGTCTCAATATGGTTTACAAGCCCAGTGTCTCTTCTGAGATCCAAGGCAATTGTTTAACAGAAAGCCCTTGTGAAGTCAAAAAGAAGATTACATACTTTCAATATACAGTGTCATGTACCATTTCAAAAGGGAGGATTAGGAGTATGTATAGTGAGGTAATAATGGACCAAAGCAAGTCCAAAAACCTAGCTGGGAAAACTCCATGTCCTGTAGCTGTATATCCAAAGGCTTAGATGACTTTTTACCTGTCAGCTTTGCTGACTGCAACACACCTCTCTCTTCTGGGCTCCCTATCTGCAGCTATCTTTGGCAGATATTCCATGGCTCTTGCATCTCTAACATCTTGAGGATCTGCAACACAATTCAGGTTTCACTTTTACAGCTTCATGAAATGAAAGATCTCTCTTGGCTTCCTTTCAGGGGCTTTCCTGCCACATGGCTGATCTCAGTGGCTTTCCTTAACTGTGAAGGAAGAGTCCACAATGCTTGCACTCCTGTGTCTTTCATGATCTAAAGTCAATCATTTGGCAGATGTCCCCCAAGTTCCGTTGCTTGCTCTGGATGGAACTTGGCCCCTTTCTTGAATTGCATTTGGAAAACCTTTGGTTTGTTGTTTTCCTTTGTTGCATGAGCTTTACTTTTTACAAATTAGCTAGATAGGCTATTGCCCTGAGGGCACCACTCCCTTTATTCTATTTCTCCTTATATCTTTCAGCACAAATCTTAGTTTCAAATTTAATGTTTTTTCTCCATGCTTGCCCTTTTTAATTATAGACTAGCATAAGAATGATCACTAATAAGCACATAGCACAGTCAATATTAGGCCATCTTGAAATCTCAACCACTAACAACATTAGTCTGAAACCCTTCAATTTAGCCTCAGACATATTTGTAGCAAGTACATTTTTGCCAAAATATCTTTAAAAAAGTCTCTAGTTCTGTTGCTAATATTGTTCACTGAAACCTCTTGGTCTGGGCCACAAATTACACATTTCTCTTAGCACTACTTTCTTCTAAACTCATACTAGGATGGTCCATTAAGCCATGATTACAACACTAAGCTGCTTTCTTAGTCCAAGGTCATAGTCTTCTACATTCCTCCAAACAACATAGTGGGGCCTGTCACTGCAATACCCCAGCTGGTACCAAATTCTGTCTTGGTTATTTTTATATTTATGTGAAGAGACACCATGACCAAGGTAACTTGTAGAAGACAGAGTTTGTTGACTTTTGTAGTTTCAGAGGGTGGGTCTATAACCATTATGGCAAGGAGCATGGCAGCAGGGAGGCAGGCATGGCACTGGAGCAGTAACTGAGGGCTCATATCAAAACTACAAGCAGGAGGCAGAGAGGGAGAGAGACAGAGAGACAGAGAGACAGAGAGACATACAGAAAGAGAGAGAGAGCCTACGTACATTTTTACATACATTGTAAACTATTTCATCTGAATCAGTCTTATTGTGAACCTATTGTTTTAAACTGCAGCATTCTAAGACTGAAAAGGTGCTGTGGCTGCTGTGTCCACCCACTTTAGCTTCGCAACATGGCGGTGGTACTTTTTGCCAGCTCTAGGAGCCATCAACTCGCAGAAATAGTGGGTCTATGTTTCTATCAAAGCAGCGTGTAGCCCAGAAACCTCTTTTTGTTTTGTACTAGCAAAGGCTAAATCCACCACACAGCTTCATGTGCCATTTACAGAGACCTCATTCCCGCCATACTGCAGGTGGAGTGCGCATGCCAGGAACCTGCCATAGTAGATAGTAGTTCAAACATGCAGGCTGCCGTTAACTTGAAAGAGACAACTAGGAACTGTTTTTAGCTCTGTTTTAGTATCTTTTTACTCAGGTTTTAGGTGGAAACTCTTGCCCCACATTGGGCACCATTTTTAGCTGGAGAATTTCTCTCCAGCTCCCCCCAAGTCCCACCAGTCCTGGAGCCCACTTATAAAATAAACACACAGACTCTTACATTATTTAAACTGTTTGGCCATTAGCTCAGGCCTATCATTGTCTAGCTCTTATTCTTATATTTAGCCCATTTCTATTAATCTATACTTTGCCACGTGGCTTGTGGCTTACTGGTACCTTACATCTTCCTTGTCCTGGTGGCGGCTCCAGGCAGTTTCTCCCTCTGCCTTCCTGTTTCCTCAATTATCCTCTCTCTTAGTCCTACCTATACTTCCTGTCTGGCTACTGGCCAATCAGTGTTTTATTTATATAGAGTGATATCCACAGCAAGGACATGTACAGAAAGGAATGTATGTTTAAGATAATTTCTAAAAGATCCATGACAAAGTGATGTATGCTCAGTTGTCCTGAAGATGTCTGTAGTAAAGATGTTATAGTAATAGTCTCCCTACTGAGAAAAAACACAGAGATCTGTGAAGGCACAGGATTTAGGGAAACATTTTGTATCTAGGTGTGTTACAACATGAGGTAAGAAATATATTATTGTTTACTTTAATATGACATTAATGGCATATACTACTCATTTTATACTATTAGTGATAATTATTATAATATTCATTATGAATGTTTTTGGAAATAGGAACTGAGTAAGAGATGCAACAATTTTGCATTTCATGCTAAAGGGATTAGTGTTCAATATTCCATAAAAATTAAAAAAAATCTAAGCAGTGAATTACATTGTTGGAATATAATGAGATAACCCTGAATCTCTCTTAATGTCCCATATGAATTTGAATTTTCCTTTATTACATACAAATAATAATAAAGAATTTTATAGAACATGATCTAATTGTTCTACTTTAAACAAATTTGTGGGTTCTATTTTGTATATTAATAAACATATTTCAGTTTTATTATGTTTAGATTGCTAATCTGATACCCTCATGTGTGTAGAAGTTACAAGTGATTTTCACTCTATCCTCCTTATAATTTATAGGATCATTTTAGAACTCATTTGATTATGTCTTATTCCATTAATACATCTGATTAAAATGTTAGGAGACCACTGATAGATTCAATATGAAGTAATTTTCCCAAATGCAAAGTATTAAGTGTACTTATGTCTATAAAATGAAGTTATATGAACTGTGTAATTACTGAATTAAAGATTATTCATCCACTCTAATTAAAATTCTCAGCATTTTATACCCAATTTGTAGTATTTTATGTTTTCTGTCATATTTTTCCCTGTTTTTTGGTTTGAAAGACGTTATGGGAGGATGATAGGAATAATTCAGAAGTGAGCCACAGGGGACCTGCTCTTTCAGGATCTTATTTATGTAAACTGTTTTCAGAAATACCCAAGACTTGCCAAAATAGGTCACATTTACAAATGATAGATTTAGCTTTTGAAACAAATGCCGCATACTTTTCTCTTTAAGTCTGGGCCATTCTGAGGAAAAGCTAATTATCTTAGGGCTCTGCGTCAGCTGTGCCAAATGGTCTCACAGTTAGCGTCAGAAAAGAAATGAAGCACAGAGCAGTAAACCTTGGGGATTCACCTGGCCTCCTTGGCAGCTGAGACTGTTCCTATGGTGTCAGACAACAATTAAAATCCTGAACTTGAAGGTGACTCAAAAAAGGGCAAACTGAGAAGTGTAACTCTCTCAAACAGGTCATGCACATCAGAGTGGAAAGACAGCCAGAGTCTTGAGAGAACGAGAGAGGAACAACTTGCACTGTGCATAGGTAGTTATCCATCCCCCTAACAGAGCAAGGGACAGAACTAGCAGTGTGCACTCTGCGGACCATCCCCACTACCTGAGTCATCACAGAAGCAGTGTTAAACATTCGCGAGCTCAGCGTACTTCAAATAAGTTAGGGACTCGGCCGAAATGAGTTCTCAAGATACCTTTAATGTGTATTCTCTAAGTTTTTAATGGAAAAGGTCATATTTCCTTGTCCCTGTTGGCACAGCGTGCAGAATATGCACTGCCCCAGAGGAGGCACTGCTAGAAAACACATTGAGGCATTTGTGGGCTGGTGAAATGACTTCCAGAAAGCATAACACAGGCTCACATAATTACTGCTATATTCAGCATCAACTTTGGTGATGTGGGGTGGGGACTGCTTTGAAGCCTCAGTGTTTCCTGCCAGTTTGCAAATTCCTGATTAGAAAGGCTAAGAAGTGGTTTAAATTGTTTAAATCCACAGAATACAGCCTATAATCTCAGTTACTCAGGAGACTGAGGCAGGAGGATCACAAGGTCAAGGCCTGCTTGAGCAAATTAGTGAGACACAAATATTGAAATATAATAATAATAGTAATAATAATAATAGGCTGAGGCTATAGCTCTGCTCAGTAGTAAGTACTTGCCTAGTGTGTATGTGGGACTAGGTTTAGTTTCATATTTAAAAACGTATTTATATAAAGACTAAAGATTAACTTTTCTTGAATACACTGATAAAACAGAAATAACTAGATCTTCAGGCCTCGCTTAGACTGGAATTTACTGAGCAGCAGTGCTCAACCCTTCCATGGATAGTGAACAGTGTATTTGGGATAACACCCAGATTGATTTAAAATCCATCCTCCCAAGTACAGCTGTAAATTTTACATAATTAGCTCCTTCTTGCTCTAAGAAAAGTAGTAGTTTGAATAGAAACTTAAGGACAGAAAACTATGTATTTAAATTTCACCTGACTTTTAAAGATATATGGTTATCATAAATATGGAAGAATTAATCTCTACTCAATTACCTTCACCATTCTCTCTTGAATATTCATGGATTTCCTAGAAAAAAAACATTGTCCAGAAATTCAGGTCTCAGATGCATTTACATTGGAGAATACAGGAAAATACAGGTAGTCATTTCTGCATTGTGGAACATCAATTTGTCAGATGAATTTCAGGCTTTGTAATCACTGACTTTAAACTGATACCCCATATTTATTTTTGTGTTCTATATTTTGCTGTTCCTAGAAATTAATAATGACTGGAGTAAGCATGTTTATTAAAGTAAGATTTCCAACAGTAGACTGTGACACAATCTGATTTATTTTTTTAATATTGAGTCTCCAATAGAGGTACACAGAGCATGTCAAGCTGTACATTATGAATGTCATACTCACAAGTAGAAACTTAAATGTTTTTAAAGCCTAAGCCCACTGTACAGTGTAATTATTGTAAATATAGAAAGGATCTAGGACAAAGTACCAAACTTTCATGCTGCATTCTTAATCACTTAGTAGTTTTCAGCACTCTTCGAGGAATAAAGGAAATTTTCTACAACAATTATTGACATTAATTGTATGGAGGCAAAATTTTCAGTTATTAATATAACTCAAGAATTGACTGGATCACAAACTAAAATATTAATATTCCGGTTTAAGAAGTCTAATTTTCTAAAAGAACAGATAATTACAAAATTTTGGAACAATAACAACAACAAAAGATATTTAATGGGCTAGAGAGATGGTTCAATGGTTAAAGGCAGTTAGTGCTCTCAAGATGAACTGAATTTAGTTCCAAGCACTCACCTCAGGCAGCTTACACCTACCTGTAAACTCCAACTTCAGGGATTGTGGTGCCTCTGGTCTTTACAGACACTTGCATTCATGTACACACACACACACACACACACACACACACACACACACACACCTACAAAGACTTAGTCTTTGAATAAAAAATGATACACAAGTTTATCCAGCTCAAATTTCCAACTATGTAGACAAATGAATGTTGTCTTAGATTCAGGGTGATATGTTGAGGATCAACTATAACAGGGAAACAATGCAATAATTTTACTTTATTTCTGAATGGATTTAAACCATGAAATAAAAACTCTATGTATAAATATCATACTTATTATAAAAGATAATTATCTAGTTGATAAGACTTGTAGAGGTTTTTATTTATTCAATTCACTTAATAATATTTGTTTAGCTCCCTTTGAGTTCCATGTGCCACTGTTAATACTGGGGTGTAGTTTTATAAGGTAAATATGGAACCTACAGTCAACAGCTCATGCATAAAGGAGCAAAGAAATAGCCTGTAAGTGAGGATGAAAGATCTTTTGAGTGGTGAATCCTAACCAGAAAACTAAAACTGGTGATGTGACAGTAAGCAACTTCCTATCTGTCTTAGATTTAGTGTTCATGGAAGTCCTCTGACATGGGGAACTTATGTTGGGATTTGAATGACAGGGGATGATTGCTTGATTCTATGGAGATAGTGGGGAAGAACAGGACAAAACAGCATGGCTGGTGCAAAACCTCCAAAATTGAAAAGACTAATTGTGAAGGACTGCTAAGCACATTTTGTGGCCATGCTATTTCTCTAGAAAAAAAAATAATTCTGTGTACTAATGTCTTTACCAGAGAGTGTTAAAAGTTCAGACTTTGATGGAGAATTGTACCAGAGGAAGGAAGGGTCTAAAAGTTTTGCACATTTTTGTGCTTGCCTGGAAACAGTCACAGGTCTTGGAATATGAGCTGAAACCAAAGGAAAGGAGAATGGAACTGGGTGAGAAAGCCAGAGTTCCAAAAGACTGAACATCCCTGCTCCATGCTATTGCATATTTGAAAGAAAAAAAAATAGGACAACATGTGACATTCCAAAAAGAATTTGGACACCACAAAAATGACTTATTTTATTATTTTTTAATTATGTTTATGTGCATGTCTTTCTGTGGCAATGTGCACATGAGTGCAGGTGGCCACAGAGACATTGAAACAGAGGCAGTTGCAAGCCACCTAACTTGGGTGCTGAGAACTTAGTGCAGAGCCTATGGAAGGCAGAGCATGTTCTTAATCGCTGAGCCATCTCTTTAGCCTGAATTTTAACAATGTTTAGTTGTTACACACAACTTTATCCAGCAAATGCATGCCATCATTGTCTATGAAGATTCAAAGAAAGCATTGAAAGAAGATGCTTGAAGTAGAAAAGTTGTATGCAAAGCATTTGGTTTTGGACACATTCTTTTAAGTATGTCAGTCAGTGATTCTTACCTCAGAAAGGAGAGTTCCTACTTACAATATATTCAAAAGTATCTTAACTGTTATTCATTTGTATGCCCAGAGATAGGCAAGTATCTTCATGGGTAAGCATGAGTGGACCACCGTGTTAGCCTGATCAGGATTGTATTAGTGGGGGATGTTGTGTGAGTTCTTCTGGGAGGTTCCTTTATGTAAGAAATGACAGAGCTAAAGAAAGTGAAAGGCAGAGACAGAGACATGAAATACTTGTATTACTCTGTGATAACTAAGTGCCTGAAACTGAGTAGTTGGGAGAAAAGCTTATTTATTTCATGTTTTTGAAACCGAAATCCCAAGATTGGACTGCTCCATCATCTAGGCCCAGAGGGGGCCTTGTGGTAGGCGGCACTGCAGTGAAAGGAGCCTTTTTGGGAGAGGTCATGTGGGCAGACAGGAAGCCAGAATGATTCTGGCTCTACGCTTACTTTGTCGTAACTACTTGTTCTCTTGGGAACTAATTCACTGCATAAGAAAGCATTCATTCCCAAAGGACAGTGCCTAGCCACCTAATGGATTTTACCACCTCTTTCACCACTGGGAAGGAATAAAGCTCTGACTGATGAATCCTTTGGGGTGCACAAACACATCCAGCTAGCACCATTCATTAATAAGATGGTAACCTAAGCCTATATCATTTGTAAACATCATGGTACTAGAACTTTCAAGTAATCCTAGGAGATAATTATATTTTAAAGAGAAAAACTGCTTTTAATAACTTGTCAGTGGTAATCAAATGGTCTTTCTGTTATGACAGGAAAATGTATAAATTAATGGATTTTATTTGTTTGGAAGTGTCTCATCAGCTAAATTACTCCAAGTAAAAGGCCAAAAATGCACACAAACGCTCCTGTTCCTGTAATATTAAGGGAGCAGTAATCTTTTTTTTTCTTCTTCTTTTCTATGTGTCTATTATATCATGTGTCTTGATCCATTCATTTCCCTTCCCTTGACATCTGCCCTCTGCTTCTGCAACCTCCTAAAATAAAACAAAATAACAGAAAAATTAAAAACCTTGTCATGGAAGCTGCAGTGTGACATAGTGAGTCATGCAGGAAACCCCTTTGTCCATGTATCTTTACTTGGAAATGTTCATTTCAAAGAGTCATTGGTCTGTGTCGAGGCCTCTGGTTTCTACTATATTATTGATGCTGGGCTCTCACTAGGATTCTTCTTGGATATCCTGTTGTTGCCCTGTTTTGTGTAGATTCTGAAGCTTTGGGTCTGAGAGTCAGATTCTTTCATGTGCTCCATAGCTCACAGATGGAGTGGTTGCTACCTCCGGCCAGGTCATAACCCCGGTTCTGGGCCTGTGCAGTTGCGGGGTTGTTTCATCTGCCAGTTTTCCCCTGTTTTCCCCACCAGGGGGAGCTCTCCAGCATTGCCACCATTTAATTCATCTCTTGCAGCAATTAGCAAGGGGTAGATCCATTTCTCCTGCTTTCACAACTCTCCGGGCCAGCTCTATTGTGTTGCCTTGGTGAGGTACAGGGACCACTCACCCGAGTGCCGCAATTGGTGAGGGACAGGGAATACCCTCCTGAGATTATGATCCCAGGGCCAGATCCTCCACCTGTCTCAGGTGTTGATGGATGGGAGGTGGGGGGTAGAGCATCTCTCATCCACCCATATTGCCACATATCAGATGAATAATGGGGACAGCTCTCCCTTGGTCATAACATTGGTGCTGGGTCACCCTCACCTTCAACCACTGGGCAGCTCTGCTGTGCTTCTTAGGCGAGGGGCAGGGCCCATTTTCTGAGTGCTTACAGCTGGTAAGGAGGAGAGTCAGCTTTCTTATCTGTTGCAGGCAGTATCGGTCGAAGGGGTCGAAGGATCAGAGCAGCATCTTTCACCCTCCCACACCACTACATGACAGACGAGTAGTGAGAACAGCTCTACCAAGCTTACAACTTTGGGGCAGGCTCATTCACACTTCTGCCAACAAGGTTGGCTCTAGTGTGCTACCCAGGTGAGGTGCAGGACCTGCTCTCGCAGGTGTTTCAGCCGGTGGAGGGCAAGAACAGCCCTCCTGTTCTTGTGACCTCAGTACCTGTTCTCACTCCAGCCTCAGGCATTGATGGACAGGGGACAAGGGCAACTCTCCACTGCCCATGCCGCCACAGGACAGATGGGTGATGGGGATAGTTCTCCCATGCTCACAACTTCGGGGCTAGCTCACCCACACCTCAGCTCACAGAGTTGGCTTTTCTGTGCTGCCCTGGTGAGGTTGAGGGCCTGCTCTCCCAAGTGTTGCAGCTGCTGGAGGTCAAAGGCAGCTCTCCTGCTCTTATGACCAGAGGGTTAACTCTCCCACCTGTCCCAGGCATTGATAGGTGGTGGAGGGGGCAACCCTTCCCCCCAGGCTGCCTCAAGACAGATGAGTAATGGGGATAGTTCTCCCTTGTTCACTACTTCAGAGCTAGCTCTGTGGTACTACCCAGAGAAGGTTCAGGGCTGGGGGCAGTAATCTTAAAATATTATTTCTAGAGTATTTTTGGCTTAGTTTAAAAGTAAATGGACAAATAATAAGGCATATCACACTTCATGTAAGACATATGCAAATCATATTGCTTGAGTTGATGTGAAGATCTGACAGGCAGATATCCAATAGGAAATCTGCCACATACCTCATTGCTACTTAAAACTAAATTTAAAAAAAAAATGTGGATATACTATTACTTCATATTTGGTTGCATTATTTGCATCATTGAATATCTAATTTTTTCCAGTGGTCTAAAATTTTCCCTTGTGCTTGAGAGATGGCACAGAAGAGCTCTTAGTGGCCCCAGTAGGACCTAAGTTTGATTTTTTTTTGTACCCGTTTCTGTGAAGCAGGAATTGTGAAGGATTCTCTCACCTTGTCTTGGCAAAGTTTGGCAGTCATTTTCTTTTGTGTTCTGCTTGTTCAATTTGGATGGAATACAGTCAGCAGTTGAGGCAAAGGCAGTTTCTTGCCCAGTGGCTGACTTTTGCCAGAAAGAAAGCAAATTTCACATGAAGGTTCTTCAGTGCCCATCATCTCATCTGAATTAGATTGATGCTACCTGGAGATGATGTCTCCATTGTCATGAAAAGCCTTATGTTAATAAAACATCTCAAATACAATATTCTGTAGATCTTTGGAGTGTTTGAAGATCTCCAGGCTATCTAAACTATATCTCTGCTTGACCTTGAAAACATACCTAACATGAGAACAAGTTTGATTGTATAGGTGGCTGGCTACTAACCTGCATTCCTTTATTATCCTAAATAGTTTGTAATAACTTTCAAGGACCAGACACGTATATGACATTGTTAAATTAGCTGCATAGGTACAATACCTTATGAAAGAGTAGAAATGTATGCACAGGGTGTTCTAACAAAAATAACCTTAAATTTGTATTAATATATAAAAATACATTAAACAAGAGTAGAAAGGTATGCACAGTATGATTTAACAAAAATAACATTAAATTTGTATCAATATATAAAAATACCTTTAACAAGCTGGACAGTGGTGGTACACGCCTTTAATCACAGCTCTCAGGAGGCAGAGCCAGGTGGATCTCTGTGAGTTCCAGGCCAGCTTGGTCTACAGAACATGATCCAGGACAGGCACCAAAACTACACAGAGAAATCCTGTTTGGAAAAACCAAAATAATAATAATAATAATAATAATAATAATAATAATAATAATAGTAATCTTTAACAAGAGTAGAAACATATATACATTATAATAAAAATAACCTTAAATTTGTATCAATATACAAAAATCCATACTTGTAGATGGAGTTTCTCTGTGTCTCGGTAGCTACTCCCAAATAGCCAACATGGAGATTTAATATTAATTATAAATCCTTGTCTGATAGCTCAGGCTTATTACTCACTAGCTCTTACAACTTAAATTATCCTGTTTCTATTAATCTACATTCTGCTATATGGTGTTAACCCTCTTTCATCTTACACCTTCTGTTTCTTCTGCATATCTTGCTGGTGACTGCTCTGACTCTGCCCTTCTTCTTCCCATTGTCCTTAGTCTGGGTTTTCTGCCTAACCTTATCCTGTCCAGCTATTGACAAGGCAGCTTCTTTATTAAACTAATCACAGTACACTTTACACAGGGTACAGAAGGATTATTACACAGCAAACTCTCTCTGCACATTGAGAATGAGTAACTATATTAAGAGGTTCTAGAAAATCTAATAATACCATGAGAATAGCACATAATTCTGACTTTTGATCAGAATCATAAGGGCTTTGAGTCATTTTATAAACTTAAAACCTAAATTTTCTGATTGGTGTGCATCAGTATAGAATGTAGAGGCTTCTGAAATTGGTGTTCCCCATACAATGTGAGGAAGGATACAATAAGTTCTCTTTATAAGTTGAAGCCTCTTGCTTTCAGATTTTTTTTTTGGTAATCTTTCCCACTCCAAAATTACTGCAAACTCTTTGTCAATGTTCATTTCCTGTCTATGATGAGGCAATTTAAGCATTAGTAAAAGGTACCACAATTTCTGCTGGGTCTATTCCTGCTAATTGATGAAGTCTTAATTTTCCTTTCAGAATCAATTCAGAAAAATTTTCTACACTGATATTTAATTTCTTACTCTGTCTGTGTTGTACAAATATCAATTCTAAGAAATCATCTCCTCTATGTATAAGAATTCCTGTAGGAGCATGTATAGAAGATAAAATAACCAGAATATAGTCAAGCTCTAGATCCAAATAATCTACAAGTGCATCCTCTAATTACTTTTCTACCAAAGCAATTCTCTCTCACCCTCAGCTGATAATTTTTTGGGACCATTTAACTGCTTATCACCTTTTAAGGTTTAAAATAAATTATTTAGTTCTTGGGTTGTCAATAAAATTGTGGGCTGTAGTCAGTTAATATCTCCCAGAAAATTTTGAAAATCATTAAGGGATTGTAATTGATTTCTCCTGATTTGTGCTTTCTGTTGTTGAATTTTTCATTAACCCATTTTAAATCCTAGGTAATTAACAAAATCTCCTCTTTGCATTTTTTCAGGAGCAATTTGTAGTCCCCAACAAGGCAAAATTTTCTTTACTTCTTCAAATATTTTTCTCTAAGTCATCTGCAACTGAATCATCTAATAAGATATCATCCATTAAATGGTAAATTATAGATTGAGGAAACTGATTACAAATTATTTACAATGGCTATTTTAGAAATTATTGAACCATGGTAGGGCTGTTTAACATTTCTTGTGGAAGAACTTTCCAGTGATATCTCTTAGCAGGCTGGGAATTATTATAAGTAGTCACTTTGAAAGGCAATTTCTTCTCTATCTTGTTCTTGTAAAGGTATAATGAAAAAGCAGTCTTTTAAATCAATCACTATAATAGACCATCCTTTAGGTAATAGAGAAGGCAAGGGAATTCCAGGTTGTAAAGAGCCCTTGGCTGAAACATCTTATTGATAGCTCTTAGATCTGTTACCATTCTCCATTTCCCAGATTTCTTTTTAATGACAAATATAGGAGGATTCTATGGACTGGTTGAATCTTCAATATTATGCATTTAGTTGCTCCTGTACCAGCTGTTCTAATGCCTGTATTTTTTTTTCTGGTGCCAAAGGCCATTGTTCAAGGGAGACAGGTTTGTCAGTTAACCATTTTAAAGGTAGGGCCATTTGAAAGATCCTTTGAAAGATCAACAGCTATTGTGTCCTGCTTGTGTACAACTTGAATGATCAGTGAATCTTCTTTATAATACCTTTTAATATTTCTTTTGGAAATATGCATTAGTTTATGGTTTGTTTCTGAGATTGGAGAAATGTTAATCTTGCTGTAACAAATTATGTCCCTTTAAATTCATTGCTATGTTAGCCACATATGGCTTTAATTTTCTTCTCTATCCTTCTGGCCCTATACACTCAACTCACTGAGCTTTGTTTTACCTGAGATAAAGTTCCAATCCCTAGAATCCAGACATTTACTTCCTGAAATCCATTGTGGAATGATATAGAGGCCTAACTCCCTGCATTGTAATATTGTTTCACTGACAATGACAGTGAAATGAGAGGCTGGCTATTGCTGAGTAGCATGACTGGTCAGAGAACACAGACAGTGCACAGCCTGGTTAAGGGCAAGTAGAGCTGCTTGCACATAGCTGGGAGCTGAGAGTGTGTAGTGGTTATAACAACAATAAAAGCCCAAGCAGGCATCAAGTTGTGGCAGTGACCTGAGGAGGAGGTCCAGGGGAAGCACTGAGTTGGATACCAGATTATGCATTTATCATTTATTGAATTATTCTTTATCAATAAAAATTCAGGAGTTAGATATCAGGGTAAGAGCCTGAATGATCAGAGAAATGGCAGAGAAGTGACCAATGACCTCCTATAACTGTTGTCTTTCCATCCAAAAGGGCCAAGACCCTCTCTAAGCTCCACCCTACTACTTCCTATCTCTCTGTCTATACTCAATCCTCCCAAAGCTCTATGGTTAATTTTGGTCAGCTATTATCTAGCCCTACCCTTTGATTCGAAGCAAATCTTGTTGTCAGAATGAGATCAAGATATCACACAACAGAAAGCAAATATTTTTCGATGCTCATGTGACAATTTCATTAACATATAAGCCAAAGAAATGAGCTAGAACTGCCATCACATAGATTTTCATTAGGTGATCCAGCCACTCTTTTCTTCACTCCAATAATATTAGAAGAAAAAAAATTGGTTGAATAAATTAGTATATCATGTTATAGATTCTTGTGCTTAATTTACTATTTTTTCTGTAAAATATCATTTGTGATATGCATACATCACATATAAATATAAAACCAAAAAATAAGCTAACTATAATTATTTAATTATGTGATTCATGAGGTTAAGGACTGCTGCCTATTTTATTTACTGCTGTATTTCAGCTCTGAGGAGAGCATTTTATAAATAACGACATTTGGCCCACATTACCACTATGAAATGTGTCAAGAGATGACCCCTGGGGCTGGGGAGGTGGTTCAGATGTTAAGAACACTGGTTTCTCTTCCAGAAGACTTGGGTTCAATTCAGGCACCCACATAATGACTCACAACTATCTGTAACTCCAGTTCCATGGGATTCAGCACCCTCTTCTGACCTCTGTGAGCACCTGTGATACATAGACATAAAGGCAGAAAAAAAAAAAACAATGCCCATAAAATAAAAATAAATAAATTTCATGTAAAAGAAAATAAGAGTAGATACCCTTAAGTTGTAGGAAAGCTCAGTGATTTTTCAAAATATTGATGAATATTCAATAATGTATAATCTGTGTTTGTGTACATGGTCGTTTCTTTTTGATTCATTTCCAAAAAAAGAAAAAAAGGATGACAAACAAATTTGGTATTCTATTGCTGGCCACAGAATGCAAAATATCTAGAGAGTAGAGTAGAATAACCACTCTAGACAATGAGACAGTTGCAAAGCCTTGTTGGTGTTATGATTTCCATGGATTCATCAAGTTCAAGGAACTCTGAGGAACTGCAGATGTTGAGCCCTCTTCAAACACTAGTTACACCATGAAAGAAAAGAACTTCATAATGTAGATTAATACAGTGAAGAAGAGCTTGAAACGCAGAGGAAGGCTGGGCAGACACTGGGATGCCCAGGCAGTCACATGGAAGCCAAGTTTAAGACCATCATTTTCTAGTTCTCTTGGATTTTCAGGAGAGTCTACTTAGAAAGTGTTGACAATGTTCAGTGTAAGAAACATATTAAATATGATTTAACTTTTATTGGATAAAATTGTATGAGACTTCATGATTTCTTAACTATCTGTACTCAATTTGAAATACAGACTTATTCTTTCTGCACTGAATCTGCTTTTTTTCTTTAAATCATGATTTAAAATTAAAGTACAATAAATGTGATATATATCTATCTTCCACTTCCTGTATTTTTGGTGGAAATTATTCATTTGTATTTTGCATATCATAATTGTTTGAATCTTGAAATAACTACTATCATCTTGACAGAAACAGGACACTCTTCAATCAAGAATTGTTCTCTAAGGGATAGTCTGAAATCATCAATAAAGGAATTTTTTGCACTCTAATCAGCCTCTCTGCTGACGCAGCAATCCAAATTAGACCAAATCTGACCAAATTAGAAAAAGCTCCAGTTTAATGCGTAAAGCTTTCCTGGGAGATTCTCCAGCCACCACCACCACCCCCCAGAGAGGAGATGGGGATGAGAGACTGGAAAACCATATGTCTGTTTTCTGGGATGCAGCTTAAATACCCCGTGCAAGTGGTCTTGAGCATCTCTGGGGGAGGAGACGGGTTTGGCAGGCTCTGAAGGTGGGTTTGGGCAAAGAGATGAGGAAGGGGAGTTGAGGTGGATCTTCCACCAGAACATTCCAGACTCTTTGGGTGTATGGATGTCAGGGTGCCAGAGACTGAGATGGAGCTTCCACCAGAACAATCAACTTCTTATTCATAAAGTTCTGTCCACAATTATCTTTAGACATTTCACAGAAAAATGTAATAGCAACTATTTGTTTTTCTAATTATCAAATGCAATTTATATAATTGCCAAATCTTCTAAGTTATCAATACAATTTTATGTATTTATTTTTAGATTTGTAATGCTTGGAATTACATATAAAGCTTTCTAACTGCATATAATATAAGCTTGTTGAACTCTTTAAATACATAAACAATTTATAATGTGAATATTCAGGGGCTGGAGTGATGGCTCAGTAACTAAAATTAGCTGTTTTCAGAGGACCTACATTTAATTCCCAAAATCTAAATCTGGCCACTCAAAATCGCTTGTAACACCAGTTCCAGGGTGTCTATGTCCCCTTCTAACTTCCATGTGCATACAGGAGCACACATATTCTCTCTCAAACATGCATTCACATGAACAAAATAAAAGCAAATACTTGAACATAAACACTTTATTCATTAAACACTGAATTACATACTTAGCCCAATTAGCACCTACCAAGCACTATTTGGCCATCTGTGATCATCCCAAAATTAACACAGCCAAGGATTTTTGCTTATGTGGCACTTACAGATGATGCACAATAGTAATAAACTTCTAGAGTACATTCGAATATTTTGTCTTCATGGAGGTGAAAAGGGCAGCAGACTTTAATATTAGATGTAAATCAAAGTAGGCTTCAACAAGAATATCACAGTAAAGAAGACTAAGAAAATTGAGGTTGACAATACAGAACTAATACAAAAGGGATTGCAAGGGAATAATTTTAAAAATAAGAAAATGATCAGCTTTTACAATATTACATGCTGCACTTTAGATGATGATAGCTACATGTGTAAACTCCCTGTCAGTTAGTTTTCCCACCATTGCTATGCACTAGGGCAGTATGTCTTCATATATTTGTATATTTATTAGTATGACACATATATCTATATCCAATAGGATTACTTATTTTCTGAAGTTTTCTTCAACTTCATGTTTAAGACTGTCAGGTAGAAGCTCTTAGGAGCAACAGTACTCAGAGTGTCCATAATTCTGAATTGTTGATTAGTCTCATATCTGATGCAGAAAGACTCTTTTCCAGAAATGGCCACCCCACTGAGAACACCAGAAATCCTAGAAGTAGTCCACTTCAGGAGAAACTTTACCACATGAAATCTCATAAAATAGAGTATCCAAGTCCCTGAGGCAGAAGAAATTTAAGTTATGCAGTACCACAGTGAATACTGCCAGGATTCTGGGGACATGGACACATTGTACTAGTTTAATACTTTCGTTAGCCTGGAGCAACTGTAATCACAAACTCTTTGAAATGTTATTTGTGCCCGTACAGTAACATTAATTTTCTTTTAATCTTTGTCTGCCTCAGGAAATATATCAATTGAATTTCACATTTCTTTCCAAGGAATCAAGGACTCTGAAATACAAATTCATTTACCTTATATTTTCCCCACATTTCATTCTAAATCCTGAATGAATTAAAACCCAATATTTTATTATCTTACATTTACTTCTTCAAAGTATAAAAATTACACTGTTTAGGTCAATTCTGTGAACTTTAATAAAATGAATTGGCTATTCAATTCACTTTTAAAAACATATTTATCTACTTCAAACAAGAAGCCCATCTCAAGCACACATGTTGTTTTTGGAAGAAGTGTGTGAGTCACAAGGGGTATCTGCAAACAGACACTCTGGGTTTAATATTCAAATCTCTTTCCTTTGACTTAAATCTTCTTGTACAATTTACCTAACCATTTTATCTCAGTTTCCCAACATTAGAAAAGGTTAGACTTGACGGTGTCACTTACAATACAATACAATGTAGTTGTGCAATGTGCTTTCTATAACACGAGTTATTTAGTTCATGGCATCATAAATATTTTCCAACTGTGCCCCTTTTACATTTGAAATTTTTTGTGTGACCTTCAATATATAGCATATAAAACACATGTGCAAATCAAATATTTACTGATAATAAATTATAAAGAAATCTATTTTTAAAACAAGTGTTTGATATGCATGTAATTTTACACTTTTTGAAAGATGAATGCAAATTTGCACACTAATGAGATGGGTTGTTTATTTAATTTTCCATAAAGAAATTTTGGATGAATATTTGATGTTGGAGAGGCTGTAGAAGATCTTACATGTTTGAGAGTTTATCAAAATTTTGGTGTTATAATTGCCGACATTGCAAATAGTACTTCTCATGACTATGAAGAACAAAATGGCAGAACTGTGCTTAAGGCCATTCAAAACTTGGCATATTTACTTTTTCAATATTAAAACAAAATTAATTTAACAAACAATATTTTAAAATGAAATTTAAGACAGAGACATTAATATAAATTTAAAAAATCTAGCATGTTGGCATAATATAGTTCAAATATAATCTAATTTGATACATACATGCAGAGTTATGATGATGGGCAATAATGAATATATTTCCACAACTAATTCATTTTGTTACTATTTCAGTGCAGAACACTTTGTACAAACATTACAAACATCGCAATATTTATTATATGATAGCCCCCAATCTGAACCAATGTGTTTCAGGAAGCATGCATTGACATTGTGTGGTGTGACATCATTCTCAGAACAAAAGTGTGCTTGTTCAGAACCAAGGCTATGGTGAACTAGCAATTGTGTGAGCAATTGCTGTGGGGAAAACTTTGCATTCCTTACATGCTTGAGTTTATTTAATGTTTGGTCATTGCACTTTTAGACACCTTATGATGTTGCCACATGCCTCATGACCTGTACATTCTTATGTGATATCATAAGGATTGTTACTTTAGTTTAGGAAGCTGAACTGGAGTTAGAAATCAATGCACAAAACAATCTTTGTCATTTACAAATGTATTCCTTTAGAAGAGTGCAGAGTTTTCAAAGACAGTGTGCACTTTCCATTTTCAAAATGACTTGATAGTAACTTAATAGTGAAGCCATGAAGTATCTGAGAATAATGGCATCTCTAATTTTGAAACAGGAGATGAAGAACAATTTAAAACATTCAGTGTGGATTACAGATTTTAGGCACAGGTTCACAAAGTTGCGTATCATGACTAACATAAAAGTAGATCGAACAGAAAGAAAAATAATTTTATAAAAGTTGACATTGGGTGATTTTTGTCTTTAAACAACTTTTGAATCAAATTCTGATGAGCTGTTTAAATATTTAAGTACATGCTTTTGATATTTCTCTGAGACTTACATTGTCAACATCAAATAAGGAAAAGATCCGATATATTGACTGCAAGAATGATCAGGAAATCGCACATTTAAACTATGCTTTTTAACTTTAAAAGAAGACAAGAGATTAGATGTAAGAGTGATTTCTTGAGTTTTTTTTTTTGTGAGGGTAAGCAGCCATGAGAAACGTTCTGAATTTCTAAGTTAATTCAACAAGCACATGAGGTGTCACGTACCTAAATACTGATGCTCAGAAAATGAATCTCAAATAAGGATTAAGTCGTAAGTTTTCATGTGTGCTTAAAGATTTTATCAGAAAAGTAAGTAAAAAGTAACACAAAATACAAAGCCTACTAGTGAACAAACAAAGGAAAATACTGACATCCAAATTTTCAAAAGCTTGAGTTCAGAGAACCACCAAGATGGACAGCTAAGGTGTTAAGCCATGTTGGAATTACCCAATCCCTTAAGTAGTTCCATCAGCTTCTCTGACAAGCCATGGTGTACAGAAATAGCTATAGGAAGCCCCTTAGGGGAACTCATGGACTCAACCTAAACTGAAACAAATGTGACATCTTTGAGCTCCCGGAGATGTTTATTGATAATAGAGAGGGCTAAGTAATGCGGTCATCCTTCAAGAGTGTATCCTTCTTCCCAAACACTAAGTCTCTATTGAAGAAATGTTTACTAAGGTGTGAGGAGCCAGGCACTGGGCACCTCTGATTCTTCTGGGTCATACACCACAGCTGAGAAGTGAGATGAACAATATGATTATACAAAGCAGTATAACTTTTATTCTAAAGAAAAAAATAGTTTGAAAGGAGATTAGATTTAGTAAAAGGTCATTTTGTTCCACCTTGTACAAGTTGACTGTGTGAATAGAATTAATCCAGTTGGAACACTGAGTCAGTACTGTGATGTACAGAAAACACACAAAAAAATGGTTACTTTAAAACTGTGGTAGAGTCACTCTTTCATTTGTAGAATGCCAAGAGCAGTGGTATCTCAAACTATATGTAAAGCTCAAAACACACTGTAGACAGTTGTGGGGCTGGGCATGGTGCTGTGTTTCATGTAGGTTATCTCAATTATGCCTGAAGTTACAAAATTACAAATTTCAAAACTGTGAAATTTGGAATATGTGGTCAACAATGCTCCAAAAGTTACAGAACATTTCAGACTAGATGCATGATAGATGTATTAGCAAGATTTTGTTAGACAAAGATAATTGCGAATCTGAACCCCAATGGTTGAGATTTGAATTCTGAAAATGCCACGAAGCATAAATCAAGTTCCTAGCTGCAAGCTTCTTTCTCTGTCCAATGGAGCTATTGAAACTCAAGCTATTGACAGCACCTGTGTCTTTCTTCTATGCCTCATGGCCAAGACTAAATGTTAAAAAGTCACACAGTCACGCCGGGCATTGGTGGCGCACGCCTTTAATCCCAGCACCCGGGAGGCAGAGGCAGGCGGATCTCTGTGAGTTCGAGGCCAGCCTGGGCTACCAAGTGAGCTCCAGGAAAGGAGCAAAGCTACACAGAGAAACCCTGTCTCAAAAAACCAAAAAAAAAAAAAAAGTCACACAGTCATTATAAGCTTTTTAATAATAAATTTTTACTTCATCCTGTTAAATCATAACATTTTAAGTCTAAAAAAAATCACACAATAATATCTTAAGTACTAAAAGTAAAATGTGTATTCCATACATCCACTCTGTATATTTCTATATCAGAAAAATAAACCAGCCAAGTCATAGATTCTGGATAGTATGTTTCCGTCATTTGGGGTACTACAGAGCTGATGAAATCTACATGGGATGATAGGAATTGCAAGAGGATTCTGACCATCATGAAGGGGATAGTGTCTCACAGGCCCAGTTTTCTGACAGCTGACATCACACACCTACTCAACTATCCACCCACCAACCCAATTGACCCCATACCCACAGAGTTGCAAGGGCCCATTCACAAATATCTGAGTACAGGGGAGATTTGGGTAAGAAGTTCTATTTTTTCAGTTAATAGCTTTTTCTACTTAGGCATTGCTAAACCATCTTAATTTAGTACACAGCAGAACATTTGCTTCAGAGTAATTCTTCTCTCTACCTACAATTTATAATATTTTGGTTTGGTCTTGGGTGATTAATTTTGATCAATGCAAAGAGTTTATATTCTCTAGTGAGAAAATACATATACTGTGGGAAATATGTCTTGCCAAGTCACATTCCCCAGAGTGCTTTAAAATATAATTTACTTTAGATACACTAGATAGATATTATATCTATACTCCTGAAGAATATTGAAATAGATTTCAAATCAATTAGAATTCTCTGTTTGTATTAGTTTTAAGAGCTAGATAATATGCACACAAATTTGAATATATACACATGAATAACTTGACTGCTGATGTTTTTATTTGTTTTTCTGAAAGCCCAACTGTCTCAGAGAATAGAGTGAAAATACATTAATTTTCTTCTAAATGAATTCATTGTGCTTCAGTGGAAATAATAAAACTCATAAGGAATGCCAAAAGTTTTCTCTTGTGTGGTAGGTAGATAACAAGAAAGGAGACTGGATGTCTTTGACCTGAAAACACCACTTGTCTTAAATGTCACTGCTCAGCTAATTGAAGATTATGGGAATGTCTCATGTTGACACTAAAGTCTTTAAATGGGAATTTCCACATATATAATCTAACCTTCCCCATGGCCTGGAGAAAAGCAACCAGAAGGAAGTTGGTTGGTGACTAGAGTATCATGACTGCTGGTATGACCAGTACTCTCGACAGACTGGAGTTCCTTTTGGCTAGGTCAGTACAGTGTTTATGAGATCCTGTATATTAAATGGAGAGTACAGAGCTGAGTCTTAGGAACAGCAGGATTTAACACTGAAAACTAATTTAGACTCTTCCCTTTACTTTCATCCAAGCCACAGAGGAATTAGTTTGAATCAGCAGAAACTTAAAAGTCTGCAAGAAGTAATTCTAGCTCTCTGAAGAGAAAATCTAGCATTCATAAAATAAAATTCACAATATTTGTCAGACAAAATGAATTACTGGAAAATAGAGGAAATGGATAAGTGAGATTTATAACCAGTAAGAAAATTCAGCCAATAGAAATAGAGCTGGAAATGACAAAGGACAAAACAATCAAGTCATTGTTTTGTATAAAAATAAGTGATGGGTTTGAGGATGGGAAAAAAACACATGATAATACCAATTATATATAAAAACGTAAAATAAAACTCTTAACAAACTGTCACACTTTAGAAAGTGTAGATAAAAAGGCCAATAAACATGTAGATACAACTATAGAAAATAGGCAAAATGAAGAACCAGGGAAATAGAAAATATTTGACAAAATAATGTATCAGTGGCAAATGGGACAAATAACAATTAACTTAAACCCCTGAAAAAGGTAGTCAGAAGAGTGAAGAACAGAAAGATTGAATTAAAAAAGAGTACATTACACCACAAAAAAAATTTAAAAAAAAATCTGTCTCAAAAGGTAATTATTAAAGTATCCTATGAGAAAAAAAAAATGTGTGCCAAAAATGTGACTTGTCTCCTTGTCTGTTCATGAATACTTCCTATATAATTTGTCTTTCTCAAATGTAAGGGAAACCACAAGTATTTATTCAAACTGGCCTTATATTTAAACACACGTGGAATAATGATGATGAGACTGGAGAGTAGATGATGAGTTGGAAGATGAAGAGAAATAAGCAGCGCTGGCCTTTGTTGTGCATAGCTCACGTCTCGTTTCACCTTCAAGATGAACAGATGTGCTAGTTATGATGATTATCAACCTAAACTGCAAAGATTATGGTGAGAGAGACTGTGAAATGCACTGGAGGACAGACGCAGAATTTGAGAACTAGAGATGAAAACCACATCACCCTGAATCCAAACATGACCCCTGCATACTGCTTCCAGATGCTAAAGCATGTGCAAATGAATCCACTTTGAGGTGTTTTTATCCATAGCATCCATGTTTGAGAAGTGCTGTTTGCCTTTACATTCTTTCCTTGGGATTTTCTTGGAATTCAAACTTTTCAAGATGTGTTCTGTGAATGGGGACACATCTCTGTTCAGAAGGCAGGCTGAAATTTTTTTGCAGAGTCAACAAAGTAATGTGTGTTCTGTGAAGGAGAGCAGGGGCTTAAGTAATATTTTCTTCCATAGCTTTACCAGAATAATTCAAGAAAGTAGTTTCATATATGGAGAAATGATATGTTGAAACATCACTGCATAATCTCCTACACATAAATACTGATGCTCAAAGGAATAACCCAATATTTTAATCTCTGTAAATATGAAATATTTAAATTATTATAACATGCTTGTTAATTGGCATCACAATAAAGAGTTAAAGGGTTTTTGTTAAATTATGAAATATATAGCTAGAATATTTAAGCATAGCATATTATTTTCCCAAATTCATCTTTTTACCTGATATGTTGAAGACAATGCAAATTTATAACTCAAGTTATGGAACATTCAGAGTCTCATCAGGAATAGAGAAATACTATGACAAATTGAACTTTTTAATTTTGTTATGAAAAAAAGTCTATGCTTTCCCATTATGTTATATCAGCTAGAGAAATCCAAAAATATGTTTTAAATTTGTTCGTATAAATTTGTATCTGTGTTCCTATTTTCTGTTAGTTTTTAATTTACCACCAAATGGGTGAAAACTAACATTGAATTTCTACAGTCAACTTTCAACTTAAACAAGGAGAACCTGCTGCTTTTGATATGTGGCCCAGGAGCTGGAATCCTAGATCTTTCCAATGACTGTACCAAAAGGAACTACACAAATATCCAAGAGAAGCTGCTCTCTCTGGGATGCACTGATGAGGAGGTGCAGAAGTTTGTCCTAAGCTATCTGAATGTGGTCTTCTTGTCAGAGAAAAAGTTTAATGATAAAATAGACTGCCTCATAGAAGGAAAAATCAGCATTTCACAAATAATTGAAAACCCTAGGGTTTTGGATGCAAGCATAAATACTTTAAAAACTCGAATCAAAGAGTTGGTACATGCTGGATATGACTTGAGTTCATCAAACATTGCTCTCCTGTCCTGGAGTCAGAAAAGATACAAAGCTAAATTGAAAAGATTAAATGAATAGGACAGTACTGGAGGAGTCTCAAGGAATCTTACAGTGTAGTGCTATTCCCAGTTTGGGCATTTCAAAAACAAAAGTTTTATTTTTTTAAATAAATATTTTAAAAATGAAGAAAAAAGTAACATGCATATATGCATATGTGTAATTTGGCTTCATGTGTGTCTGTGCACCACGTTGGTGCCTGGTGCCCATAGAGACCAGAAGAGGACATCTAAACTGCTGGAACTGGAGTTATGGATAGTTGTGAGGCATCATATGGGTGCTAGTTATAAAAATCAGGTCTTCTATAAGAGCAGCCAGAATCATCTCTCCAGCCTCTGTTAACACATTTTAAATGATATATAACATCTGTATCACTTTATTAGATAAAGTCTGAGATTTCGATATGTGCAGTCAAATTATAATGATCAAGTCAGAACAATTACTCTATATATATCACTTCAAGAATTTATTATTGTGATGAATATTTAAAATATACCTGTTGATAAAGAACATTATAAGTCTGTATGTATATTTGCATATATGTATATACAAATGGATAAATGAAAGGAAGTTAGTCTGAATTTAAGACTATATCAGCCCTTTTTAGGAAGAGACCTTTATATGTCTTCCTTCTCTGACCTGGAAGATGGTCATCACATATATTTGGCCCAATCATCTGATCTTTGGGGACTCTTCTATATATACTTCCTTTTGTATTTCCAATATCTAGTACAACACATGAATCAGAGAACCATTTAATAAATAAACAAATTCTGTAAAATAAAGAGGAAAAGGAGAACAAAAGGAAAGAGTCAGGATGAGAAAAATGTGGAAAAAAATTGCTGTAGCATTGATGTGATTTCCACTTCATTTCTCCAAGATAAGCAACCACTACTAGGATAACTGTAGGCATTAACTATTGCATTAGTTTTGATATTAAATCATTCTTCTACTATATTCCCTTACTAATTTGCATTGATTCAATGAACATAGATTACAAATAATAATGGCATTGTGGATGGATGGATGGAGAGAATAATAGATAGATAGATATGTAGGTAGATAGATATGGATGGAAAGATAGATAGATAGACAGACAAACAGACAGACAACAGATAGAGACATGAGCAATCAATAACCCTATTTCTCCATCTTGAGTCACAAGCACATTTTTGCAATTATCTTGCTAAAATACAGATTAATCCTTCTTTCTTTTAAGCATAGTGTGTATTAAGGACTTGCATTTTCTTGTTCTACTACGCAAAACAGACATAACACTAGAGAGCGAAGTCCTTTGTCAGAACTAAATCCTGAGTACTTTTACTCACTACAGTGTTTTTATGATTATCAGTTAATTCCCTGTGTATAATTATATATCACATATACTTTTTCTTTCAGGGTTTAAGCTTGAAACGACTGGAGGCAGTACAAGGCGGGAGAGAGGTAAGAAAGTACAAAGGGAGGCGGAGAGGGAAGAGGAGGACATGGTTATGGTGGTGCAGTGATGGTGACTAAGGACATTTGTATTGTGAATATATTTATATATGTATGTATGTATATTGCTCATATGTTCCCATACTTTCTTGGGAAAGCAGAATTTGCACGTTTAAGTAAATATATTATTTGTGCTTACTCCTCTGGAGTGGAAGAAAATACAGTCCATCTGGGTAAGGAATATTTCTATTAAGGGTTTCTGCAGCAGACCCTCAGAGGGCTCAGAAAAGCCTTTTAGGAAAAACTTGGAATGTAGTATTTAAAATGTTTACTAGGAATTCACGGAACTCATGTCAGGCCAGGGTGTGTTCCTAGATGGTGTGCAGTTGCTCTGGTCACACTAGAGTTCTTAGGTCTTCCCTAATAGATGCTGGTTTCGTCAAATGCTTTATCAAGCAGGGATCCTCACAATAGTAGTGATATGACATCATATTAGGAATGCTCCATTTGTAGAAACTTTTTATTATTTTCTGTGACATTTATTAATCAAATTATTGGGGAATGTGTAGGTGTTTTTCTCCTACAAAACAAGAAAATAATTCTTCCTCCTCCTCCTATCACTTGTGGCTTCTTCCACTATAAATGGACTTCTTCCTAGTGAGTGACATTCACTCCTTACCTCACTATTCTAACTTACACTTGGGTATTTTCAGTATCTGACATTTCAGTTCTCTCTATACTTGTTATTTAGAGTCTCTTTCTCTTTGTCTTCTGCTTTCCATCCAGAGGAATATTTTTTTTCTCTTGGTGGCTCACATCAGAAAAATAGCTGATGAGGAAGAAATATAGATAAATTCTTTAGGTGTTTTTCATGATATAATAGACCAAGATTCCAGACACAAAAGGACTGATGCACATACAAACTGAGAAAAGAGCGAGGCAGCACGCACCAATCTGCACAGACTCCTGCAAGGCAAAAATTTCATTACAAATAACAGGAAGTGTACACAAAACCCCAGCTGCCGGAAATAGAAGTTATTTGTAGTTGATAACTGTGGGAAAAAGGAAAACAGCTTTGTCCACTGAATGTCACTGGATATATCAACCGTACTCCTATGCAAGCATTATTCCCAGGAGTAGTTGGCCAATACAAAGAATTCATGTATTTTGGGGGGTCTTTTTGTTTCAGTTTGTTTTGGCATTTTTTTTCACACTTTTTTTTGGTGTTCACTTTGATTTTCATTTTTTTTT
>CABHPP010141319.1:13317-30833 GCA_902168425.1 Peromyscus attwateri | reverse complement strand
CTCTCTGTCTCTCTCTCTGTCTCTCTCTCTCTCTCTCTGTCTCTCTCTCTCTCTCTCTCTCACACACACACACACACACACACACACATAACCATTCTTAGTTTCTGAGGTCAACCTTGTCCAAGGAAGCATGAAGGTTGGTCTTTTTTGGTTTGGTTTCCTCTCATAATTTAAGGAGTCCCAGGTTCACTAAGAATGAACCTCTTGGGAGATTTGTTTCTTGTCCCTGCCAATTAATACAGGTTCAGAGGTACCTCTCAAGAACAAGGCTAGAGACTGTAGCTCTCTGGAAAGAAGCTTGTTGCCTTGGCTGTCTCCAGTTGGGTTTTATAGCAAACTACAAAAAAACTGCATGACCATCATGAGCCTCTCAGCTCCTCATTGTGGACCCAGATTCAGTTGAGTTTTCCAGAAGATAAATGTTTTTCTATCTATAATTTTTTTAAATGGGGGTGAAATTTTTAGTTTTGATTAGCATGTATTCCAGGACACACTAATGAGATCCAATGCACATTTAACACATTTAACAAATATGAATATTTAACACAATCGTATACTATGCACCCATGAAATTCAACTTCCCTTCATACTCTCCTACAATGCATGATTGTTATCTAATTGTATTTATTTTTTAAGGAAGATCCACCCTGAGTCACTGTAGCCAGTATCCTCGTTCTTTACAGTTTTCCAATCTTATTAGTCCACAGACACACCTATGGAAGAAGCCCTACATCCTGGGTTCTACTGACAATTTTGTATGATATCCAGAGATTTCTCTTTCCCAGCATGGAGACATTTGGAAACAGAAGCAATGGTATACAAAGACAATCATGTACATAATTTAAAAAAGGTTAAATGGCATTAACAATGTATTTACCCACCTCATATCCATTAGGATAGTTGCTATCCTCATAAAAATAAAACAAAATAAATAGCAATCCTTCATGAAGAGGTCAAGAATCTGCAAGACTTGCTCATTGCTGGTAGGAATGTGAAATCATACAAATATGGAAACAGTCTGGTGGGACTCCCATAGGATTAGTCATTAAGCTACCAAGAAGAATTGCAAGCAGGACCTGGGCATCATTCCCAACAGTCAAGAGGTGGAATTAGACTAAGTTACCACAGATAAATGAATGGAAAAGCAAATGATAAGCAGACAGGAGGCAGAATGACCTGGCCTTAAAAAAAGAAGGAAATGCTAAAACCTTAGGTGAATTTTGAAGACACTATGATGTGTGAAATAAAGCCAAGCCCCAGGGGACAAATACTGCATAATTCCACTTAAGGCAGCTCTCCCAGTAAAATTCAAAACAAGAGAAAACAGAATGATGGCTTACAGGAGCTGAAGGGGAGGAGAAATAGAAGGAAGTGATAGATGCAAGCAGAGTTTAAGCTTTGGAAAGGAAGAGTCCTGAAGGTGGATGTTGGTGATACAGTGTGAATGTCACTGAGCTGGGCATGTAAAGAGTGCAAGGGGAGGGAGGACAGAAGAAGGGAGGGGTCGGGGAGGGGAGGGGGAGGGACAATGATTCTTAGTAAGTACCCATGGGGCTAAGAATTTTACTTCAGAACAACTTGGAAGGAGATTCCTATCACAATGGCCATCGTCACCATTTTACAGATTCATAAATGGAAGCTAAAGTGGCGTGAGTAAATTATTTGCTCCTGGCTACTCAAACAGGAAGTGGCTGTCCCTGCCTGCACAGACTGTCTAGTGGAAGACCTCACAATGTTCCAAACTATATTCTGTCACTTCATAACCTGTACTGCTTGGTGTTACCCAATGTCATCTTGCTACACCAAGCAAACTAAAACCTTTATTACCTTTATTCATTTAAATCTTCTATGGGTGGTCTGTAATTCTTGGGTGGTATGAGAGGCACTTAGAATGGTCATTTTTTTTAACTCTCAAAGCCCTCATTTTGTGTATCACAGTGTCTTATATTTGCAGTGTTTTTATCACAGTGTTATTTATTGAAGGTATATATACTAATGTGAGATTTGCCTAAGATTCTTGGCATATTTACTATAGTATCCCCACATTGTAGCTTCCTGAGTATCATTTAAAGTTAAGAAGTTAAGTCATACAACCAGTAAAACTGAAAGCTGTTTTTTAACTTGTTCAAGGCCAAGATGTATCCCATAAAGTCACACCACTCTCTGTTGCCCAACTTTTAATGTGCTTACAAGTCACTCAGTTTCTCAATTCTGAGTTTAGCCTTGACTCATTTATCCTTTTAGATACTAGCAATGTCTAACTATCTTTCATGCAATATAGATGTTTTGAAAATCCCCTTTCAAAGAAAGTATTTTCATCAGTGATCTTACCAGCAAGAACTAGAAGTTGGGACTAATGAACTCTCACTTCTGACATCTTCTAATCTGTGATTTTATCATACGATAGCTTTAAGACTAGAAACCTCATATGAAATATTGAGAAAGAAACAGAGGGGCATAATTTAGAGGCAGTGAGCATCCATAGAACCTTGATGTCTTACTGGAGCCTAATAGGTCTTCCTTTAGAAGTTCAGCCTCTTAATATTAGTTTTCACATAACATACTCTTGACAGCATTTATTATTAATGACCTACGAGTGATGAAGGGAAAGTCATGTGAATGGAATCCAGAAGTCAAACAACAGTCTCTCAGAAGCAACTGAACCTCGGCCAACTGCAGCATATTTTGAAGAATGAGCTAAAAAGCAGTGCTGAAGAAAATACCGTGCATGAACTAGTGACATAATCTCGAAAATGTGCCACTGGAAATTAGATGGAGAGAGAGGGAGAATGGTCGCAGAGTTAAGGAGTGTTCATGGTCAATCTCAAAAGAGGCCGCTGTATGTGTAACCCTGAACTCTCAATCAGCTGGGTCTGAAGGCTTGGAGGCAGATATATTTCTTCATCTAATGTTTCCTGGCTCCTCGGCGCTGGCAAACTCAGGGGGGTTTGTGAAGGGTCAAATGTATTGAACTCCTGTCAGACTTTCCAGGGTGGGTAAAAGTCAGTAATTTTCATCTTAATCCCAAGGCTACAGTGTGCTCAAATTGGGAAATCTACTCCATATGTTCACAATATTAGTTCACAGAAGTCCTAAAATGTTTCTTCAGGAGTTTTTCAAGCCTTCTCAGCTTCTTAGGTTTGGTATGTTTGAACCATTACAATTCCACATTTGATGATCATTAGTTGAAACTAGCAACCTTTATGACAATCTAGTCTTTTCCAAGTACTTTTACATTTTCATTCTCCTTTATGTCTCACAACCATCCAGCAAGCCCAATGGCACTGTCTCCTGTGCAGACACAGATGATTAGCTAGGTAAAGGCCTTCAAATGTGTCTGGTCCTCTATGCCCACAGCCGAGGACTAGATGGAGAATACCCAACTCCCAAACTCAGCTTTTTCACTACATCACACTCCTTCTAAACCCAGATAGTTTTTTGATGTGGGAAATGATAGATTTTTCTGTCTAAAATATGGACTATGCCCTAGTTTGAAAGGAAATAAAGCCCAACACATTTCCCAGCTGACCTTCCAGAGATGGTGACATCATACTGTCATTATCCTATATAACAAAATCTCTTTTATATGGATTTTTACAACTACAAATTAAATTACTCTGGAGGGGGGAGCAAGCAGATTGAATTCGAATCCATAACTTCTTTTCTGTGTGTGAGTATATGTGCATGTGTCTGGATGGGAATGTATACCTGTGCAAACATCTGCCAGAGAACAGCAGGTGTCCTGCTCTATCACTCTTGGCCTTGCTTGCTAGAGACAGAGTCTCTCACAGAACCTGAAGCTTGACCTGTCATTTTCCCATGAGAATTACTGGCTAGTGAGCTTCTGGGATCTTCCCATCTCTGACCTCCAGCACTGGGATTACAAGTACATGCCTATCTTTTTTCTACATGAGTACTGGGAATTTGAATGTGGGTTCCCATACTTGAACAGCTAATGTTAATGTAAACTGAGCCATTTCCCAGCCATAATCTAAAAAATGAACAAATAAACAAACAAAACAAGAAACAACAACAAAAAACATTACTTTGACTCACTCATTTCTTCTTTACATTAAATTGTTCTTCCATGTATTATATTTCCAATGTTTCTAGAATATACCATCTAAACTGTTTTCCAAATAACTGAGATGTGCTCATTTTGTAAACACTTGAGCTTTGGTTCTGTTTGTTTGCTTTTTAACTAAAGTGGAGAGATGGTACCACCTGGTCAAGAAGGAAAGAGAGACTTACAGGGCCAAGCTCACTTGCTGGGACTCACCTGCTCCTGGCTTTGGGTGCATGAAGTTTTGTGTTATCTGTTATCTGAAGAAAACAGATATCTGACTCATTCTGGGAATATGCTAGCAAAACTCCTATCTAGCACAGTAGAATATCACCAGCTATTCTCAAGGGCAAGAACTGAAAACATGAAAGATAAAAGGTTAGAAGCAGCAGAAAATATTTTTAAGCATCCAGTCTGCACCAGGTACTGTGTCTAGGATTTCATGGAAGTCCTAAAGCATTTCTTCAGAGGTTTTCCAAACCCCCTTGTCTTCTTAAGCTTGCTCCATTTGAACCACTGCAATTACATATTTAAGGCATATTGTTGAAGACTGTGACCTTTGTGACAAGGTCACGTGAATAGTAAATGGAAAAGCCAGAAAGAACACTAAGCTCTAACTCTAGCCCCTTTTCATCTCATTAAATGGTAGCCTTGAATTTTCAGATGCATATGGAAATAGTCGCTTAACTGTATTTCCATGCCCTAATAGCTAGCATGAAGGAATTCTTATAGAGTAATTCATACAGCAGTAGAACTTGCCTAGCAAACATATTTTTAATGATGATGACCAAAGCATACTCACATGGCCATTTACACAGGTGAGGTGAGCATTATATTTCTTCCCTTCCTAAACAAGGTTTCCATTCATTTAAGAAATAGAACATTCCAGGATGCATGTTGGGAAGAGATAAGACTTGCCTCAGAGCCTCTGCTGGGGAGGGGGTGAAGGCACAGGCTCAGGATGTGAGTAGAAAGACCAGGATGCAAAATGCATTTTATCTCAAAGAAGCATATGCCTTTAGGTCTTTTCGTTGAAAACATTAAAACCCAAGGGGCTAGGGGAGAACTACAGGTCTTTCCTCATTTTCCTCATCAACATGAAAGTGATTTATCCTCCTCACATTGTGCTTTAAATCATAAACAGAAAATGCTAATCAAACAACTGTACAAACAATTCCAAAGAACTATTCCAAGCAAGTTAGTGAAATGTTATCTATCAAATTGCTAGGATGCCATTAATATTGGAATGAGCAACGTCACCCAGCTCATTTGAATCTATTATCTTTTAAGTTAAATACACTGACATACAAATTTTGCATTTTTCTTTGTCTAAGGAAGAAGCATCGATTGAAGACACTGACAACATGAGGAACACAGGCAACCTCAGAACCTTCGTGAGATCTCCATTACCATTCTTCCCCTTTGGAAACTTCAATCATACCATTTCTCAGCTGTTCCTTCTTCACAGACACCACTGGCTTGTTAATGTCAAAACCTAGCCCCAAGACCATTATGGAGTTCCATGTGCAAGGAAACTCCTTGATCCTTACTCTGACTCCTACCCAGGCTCACTACACCTTTCTGTATCTGAGAATACGTTAGCTCAAACCTGCCTCACCCCAGCGTGCAGAATCAAACCACAGTGAGTCGTCACTCTGCCCATCCACCCCGAGCTTAGCGGGATTTGATTGCTGTTCTTACTCACTAGTCTCAAACTGCCACACAGCCTTGGCTGCCTGTCAGTTATTTCTTGTTGAATTGGCATTTGGTCACCCACTCACCGTGATGTACCGCAGATGGCTTGGGTTGTCCCTACTCCTGTCCAGAAGAGTTACACTGCAATAAACTGTGCTTTAAAGCCTGTCAGCCGGCAGTCCTCCTGGCTATCACTTGGGAACTCCTACCATGTGATTTAATGGGGATGTTTCCTAAGTGGTCCTGCAATAATTTCCTGGAAGGCTTAAGAATGATATCTCTGCCATGTAGACTCAGAGACAGCCATTCCACAAGCATTCTCTGAGGACTCTTTTCTGGGATTTGACTTGCATGTTATAGCCACCAATATCTCATAGAATGTACTGTACTTATTTATGTAATTTCTTTTCATTCTTCCAAATATTCTTTTTGGTGGTGGTGGTGTTTTTGTTCGTTTGGTTGGTTTTGGTTTAGCTTTTTTTTTTTTTTTTTTTTTTGGTGTTGTTTTGTTTTGTTTTTCAAGTCAGGTTTTCTCTGTGTAGCCCTGGCTGTCCTGGAACTCACTCTGTAGACCAGGCTGGCCTTGAACTCAAAAAAATTTGCTTGCCTCTGCCTCCCAAATGCTTGGATTAAAGGCATATGCCACCACTGCCCAGCCATCCAAAATTCTTTTAATATCATGTATCAAGTTAGAATAAGGAAAAAAACAAGTACAAGGGACTAGAGAGATGGATCAGCAGTTAGTAGCTCTTGTTATGCTTGTAGAGAACCCCGGTTCAGTTCCTAGCATCAAGTCAGGTAGCTCATAACAATCTACATCTCCAGTTCTATATGTCATCCTCAACATTTTTGCTCATGCTGGATGTTATAGTCACCCACAGAATCTTGTTACAGGTGCCTTATCTCCAGGTGGCTCGTGATCCCCTTCTAAAAGATGAGGCTATCATTCAAAAGCTCCCTATATTCCAATATATAACTTCTGTGAGGTTAATTCCAAGTCTCTTACAAAGATCAGCTCCATACTGCAAGCAGAGACCGTTCCTCCCATTTGCTGCTAGGCTAAGAATCCCCTCTGCTAGCTAAGCATGGTGGATCAGAGTGTAAAACCCAATACAGTGGAGGCTGAGGCAGAAGCCCAGCCTGGGCTACACAGGGAGTTCCTGGTCTACCTGGGGCTACTGATTTAGATTCTATTTCAAAACAAACAGAAACAATGAATTCCATTTGGGAAATAGAAAAATGGAATAGAAATGCATGGAGATTGTGATTAGGACCCGCTCTTAACTTAAGGGTTCCTGTGATTGTTTTGTGTGAGTGGTGTACCTTTATAGATCATTTCTTGAATAATAGTGAACTCCCTCCGTTTCAGGATCAGACATAATGTTCAAACCATCTCAAATAAAGCACAGGTCTCAGGCTCATGTAAAAAGGGAAGAAATTCTGAAAACTACCTCTACAGTTAATTTAGAGATTGAAAACAGAGTCTATCCCTCTTTTCAGCAAACCACAGGTACCAGGGGCTCTGTAATGATCAATCCCAGAATTCATTCCAGTAGCAAAGTACGGCATTATGGCATAGTAAGATAACTAATTATTCTAGATATATCGCCTAAAATAAGTTAGTTAAGGGATTGATTTTATTTTGATGGAGTTTTGAAAAGCCCAAGGAAGAATGACAAGTCCCATTAAAAATAGCAATAATCTCCTGGCCACTAGAATCTAGAAAGCATGACCTCTGAGAAGTGGCAGGGACCATGGCAAGCGTGCCTAATGAGAGGTGAACCCATCAACGGAAGCACTTACAGCAGGACCTTGAATCAAGTCAGTAATGCAACCCCTGTTAGAAATACCCACTGAGAGAGGAAGAAAAGGGGATATACCCTAGTGTGTTCCTTTTTCTGAGGTCAGATTTCCTACTAATGGCTTCAGCTTAATGGAACCAAAGGTTAGTGACAGAGATCAGTGCAAGGGAAGTCTAGGGGATGGAGCCAAGGACCAAGAGCAAATCTCAGCACAAAAAGCAACTGTTCCTGCATCTCTATCACACCATCACTTCCAGGCATCAGCATATCTCTGCCTCTGCTTTGCCTTCAATTTCTTCATTCTGTCTCTTTGTATTTTGTGAGTTTAACTCTATCAAGGGAGGGGAGAAGGTAGGTTTATTTGCTTGGCTCAACCTATAGCAGTGCTATTATTAACATTACTATTATTGTTAGAAATTCAAGTAATTATTTTTCATATACAACTCGTTGGTGTTGCTCTGATTCCCCCTTGCCAGGCTCATATCCCATCACCAGCTATAGCAGATGCCAGCTGGCAAGGGTTTATTTCTACAGCCTCAGCCAGAGGATTGCCACTTCAGCAGACAGGAATGAGTTCCACTTAGATATTTGGAGTGCTGTGCCCTCCCCTCTTTAAGGCCACTTATAGCCAATAGCTGACTCGTACAAATGGTGAAAATAGCCCAGCCCTCCTCTCTATGTAGAGCAAATTCTTGTATGATTCATTCTGTAAGATTATGTGATGGGAACAATCAGAAGCTGGATGATTTCTGAAGCCACCTCTTCGCTGTTTTCTTTCCCTCTCAGGTTTCCCTCACATCTTCTCAGAATTCTTTAATAATCACCCCCCTTGATAAATCAGTTGCACGGGAATTCTAATCTAGGAACTCCAGCCTACGGATTTCCCTCAGCAGATATTAGCATGTAGGGTTCAACTGTCATTTATTTCCTGGTTGAGCAGTTGGAATAGCTAAAGTCAAACTAGCTGCAGGAGCAAAGACTAGTAATTTCAGCTTTCAAGACATGGAGACCAGGAGCATAGTGGAAAAATAAAAAGTGCAGAAGCTGCAATGTAGAAATGCATTCACCTGTCATAACAGCTGATATAAGTCACAGTTAGTTGAGAGCAGCGATCAGTACTGAACCTGAGGACTGCCAAAATGATAGGATCAAGTGTGTCATTTGGAAACTGCATGTATGCCCAGAGAGAACGCGAAGCATATTGTCATTGAACACTGTCATATGCTTTGTGGATAGATTGTGTCATCCCTGTGACAGCATGTCCTGCAGAAAAGGTCTCCAAGGAAGGCAGAGGACAGGTCTTTATCTCTGCTGCTCTCCTGAGACCCTAAGAACAAGTTTCAATTAAGACAATGGAAGAGTGAGAGCATCTCACAGCGCTGGGAACAGGGAATTTCTATCTTATTTCACATTATCATGTTTCATATCATCACAAAAGAAAAGGGGAAGCTATTCAAAGATGGAGAGCCATAGGCATCTCAGTAGAATCTACCTTTCCTTTCCTTTCACAGCCTCCTCATCACACTCATCGAAAGCAGCAGAAGAAAGGACTTTGTAAGCAGTAAAGAAGTATATGATTATGTGGTGAGAAAAGATTGCTATTAATAATGTTAACAAAATATACTTCCCACAGGTACACACCAAGTGTTTTAGATATATTCATCAGAAATCAGTTAGTAGCAAGCAGTAGAATCCTAACTTAAACTAGCGTAGCATTCAATACAAGGCCAATATCTAAAATGCACAGCAGAGGTCAATACGAAACAGCACACCAGTATAAGGGCATGCACTAGCTATAATGAGGTCTCAGACATTTTAGAGATGCTGGGATGTTGTAACCAATAGGGCAAAGCTGTTTGGTGGCAAGTGCTACATGATGCTGATATTCTAGAAGTATGGTTTTCAAACTTAACGACACATAAAAACCACTTGGACAACTGATAAGTAACATAGGTTTCTGGTCCCCAGTTTAGTTTTTCTGATTAAGAAGTTCAAAGATGGAATCCAATAATTTTGACATTTTGGGTAAATATAAGACAATGCTGATGGTGATGGCCATGGGTCACCTATAGATATACCCCTCCCTAGGAAAAATTAATGAAGAGATATGCATCTGACTGAGAGCCAATGAAAACAAAGAAATATAGAAGCCTCTGTGATCTCTCATGGAGACTCCACCTCCTCTTATGAGATGGGGAAAACACTGGTCCAGAGTGAACAAATCCCAGAGAAGCCAAACTACCCAACCCAGCTAGGCTGGTAAAGACCAGGACCTGGTTGGGACAATTGGGTGTTTCTTTTGGGAAGGAACAAGTGGGATAAAGGCCCATCAAAATCTTGAACCTCAGGATGCCCCCCACCTTTGAAGTCCTTTGAAGAGACCTACTAAGAGATCAGGATCTGTCCTTGGTCTATGGGCAGGCTTCTGGAATCCAGTGCCTGTGGTGTGACGTCTTGCGCAGCCTTGGTGCAGTGGGGAGGGACTTGGACCTGCCTAGGCTCAGTGTGCTGGGCTCTGCTGACTCCACATGGGAGACCTCGATTTGGGGGATGTGGGGATGTGGTGTGGCTTGGGAAAAGGGCTAGGGGGTGGAAGAAGGGAGGAGGGGGGTCTGTGGATAGCATGTGGAGTGAGTAGAAAATTTCTTAATAAAGAAAAATGAAAAAATAAAATAAAATTATCAAGAAAGAAAGAAAGAAAAAAAAGTTGGAATCCCTTAGTTGATTGAAGACAATGAAGAGGCCTTCCACTATAAGATATTTATGCCCGCACCACTGAAGGATCATAGACACTGATCCCTAAAAGTGTATAATATACCAAACCTCATTTCAGCAGATGTTTCTTAGGATTCAGCCTGCTCTAGAGCATCCCCATATGGAGATCCCCAGAACCATTGTTCCATAGCATGCCCACTGGCCTTCTAAAACCCTGACCCTTGTTCTCTTCCACCAGCGATGCATTTTTCTCAACCCTGTAGACACAGCACGCTCATACATTAATGAGTTGTGGCTTGACAATCTAAAAGTAGCTATAATTCAACTTCAGGGAAATTCTTCATGGATCTGTCTTGGAATGCATATTCATATCTTGCATGAGAAACTGCCCCCAGATCCATAAAGGACCTGTTAACAGCATCCTAGGTAAGTTCTCATTTCTGCAGTCCGTGGAGCCAAAGACTATTGTAAAAAGGAGGGGGTCAGGATAAGGTAGGGTAGCAGTTTTGAGTGTGACTGAAATGCCAGAATTTGTGCCAGAATCCTTCCTTATACTGTCAGTTTTTATGATAGCTTTAAAAAGAAGGACAGTGGGTAAAGTGCTTGCCACACAAGTGCAAGGTCCCAGTTTGGTTTCCAAAAACCAAGTTGAAAAAATAGGACAAGCCAGCCGTGGTGACACATGTATATAATCCCAGAGTTGGGAGGTGGAGATAAGTGACTACCTGGGGGCTCTCTGGCCAGCCAACTGAGCCTAGAAAAACAAATAAGCAAACCAACAAAAAAAACATGGATGGTGCCTAAGGAGGAATGACAGCCAAGGATGTCCTCCGGCCTCCGTACACATATGAAAACACACATTTGAGTAAACGAGGGAGAGAAAAACAAAAGAAAACACCATAATTTCTATTGCTGATGTCCATATTTGATGGGTATGAAAATCCAAGTCAGTAATTACTCTGGTTGCAATACTCAGAAACATAAACTTAAACTCAGCCTGCACACTGCTGAGATTAAAGGCATGGCCCACCATGCCGGCTGACTATAGGAATATGTTGGATGGCTGAGTGGGGTCACATGCCTGGCTCTGGCAACATTCACACATGCTCTGGAGAATGCCTGGGCACTGGAGCTTCTGGTCTTCATCCTCATGAAAAAGGAGAGGGATTATTTAAGAACACAAGAGAACCAAGGGCTTTATAAGAATGCAGGCCAGAAAGAAGATTCTCCGAATAGGGATGGCTTGTGTCAGTAAATCCAGAACAGCAGAAATCATGGACTCCTTTTCAGAGAGCAGAATGGGAGGCAGGGTTTGCTTTCTATAAGAGGCAGGGAAGGCAGAAGCACACACCTGCAAAGTCCATAAGATAAAGCAGAGCAAAGGAGACTTAACTGCTTATTCACTATCATTCACTGCAAAGAGAAGAGAAAAAGCAGATGATGGGGCGTAAGTACCTCAGAGGGCCCTTAGGAACCACTAGGTTTGATCTCATTATTATTTAAATCAGGCAGCTAATACCTACAGAAAAGTGACTCATTCAAAGCTACTATTGTGGCAGGTGCCAGGAGCTCTCTTCATTCAGCTTCTTGTAAAGCCCTATCCAAACCTCATTAACAACCTGAAAAGGTCTACACAAAACTATTGACCATACTCTGTTTTTCAGGGCTGCTGCAACTTTGAATCACTGCCTTAGCTTCAAGGGGAAGTAAAACAAAATAAAATAAAGTAAAATAAAGTTTAAAATACTACTGGAGTGAGCAACACAAATTGTCAAAATCAATACTGAAGAGTCCAGGGTTTGAACCTAATGTAACATAGCCCTAAATTAATTGCATAAGTAGTAATTTAATTACTTCAGCTACAACCTGCCTTGAAACTACAAAGCTGAGGTTTGGGTAAAGAGAAAGAATGGGACGGATAACATGCACAGATAAAGGAAAAGGCGTTTAGCGTATAAATGAGTCATACATGATAACCTGATGCTGGATGCTAAGGGAAAAACATAAACTCGTTCTTGATCTTCTTGGAATTCTTAAATATGAGTAGATGTCTCTCATTTCCCAGAGTTCTCAGATCCCCTAACATTTCAAAAAGAGAATTAAACATCTGGGGACTCACTTGCCAGCTTCATAGCAAGAGCTGCCCTCTTGCACTTCAGCACAAAAAGAATGAAAACCAAAGTAATCGGCCCACTTTATGCTCTTTAGAACTGAAGATTTCTGTAATTGGGTGTTTGCACTGGAGTTTAAACAGCTAGTCAGGAGTGGTGACTAGGAAGTGGTTAGGGTGTAGATCTTGTTTTGGAGGTGAGTGAGTGATATGCATGCACATATGCATGTGTGGTAACTGCATATGAGGGGTGCACACACATAAAGAGGCCAGAACAGGATATGTGCGCTCGTGCTCTCTCTCTCTCTCTCTCTCTCTCTCTCTCTCTCTCTCTCTCTCTCTCTCTCTCTCTCTCTCCCTCCCTCTCTCTCTCCCTCTCCCTTTCCACTCTATTCCTTCAAGGCAGGTTCTGAACCAGATGCTCATGGTTTTCTGCTACGCTGGCTGGCTGGCACACTGTAGAGCTCTACCTGTCTCTGTGCCCCAATGCTGAGATTACAAATACGCACACTGTGGTTGGCTTTTTAAATGAGTTCTGGATATTGAACTCCAGTTCCCATATTTGCAGATCAAGTGCTCTTATCTACTGAACTATCTATCTCACCAGTCATGGGCTCAAAAGTGACTTAGAAAATGGCTTAGAGTGGATGAAAATCACGAAAATTGTGTCTTTGTCGTGTCAACACACAAGAAAGAGGTCTAGAGGATGAGAAGCAAACGAAACTGAGAAAGAATTGACTAAAAGAACCGAGAGAATGAAATCCCAGAATCTCAGTTTTTAATTTCTTTTTAATCCCCTATTTTAATTTGCTTTAAGAGACCAACTATGTCATTAATGTCATAAGATGAAAATGGAAATTTGATCTTTAGATAATATGAGTATGATTTTAATTGGAGGGCTTAGGGAAAAAGCAAGGAAAGGCCATGCAGACTCTCCTTTATGTGATTTTAATAGTGAAAAGAGGAGAGATAGGCAGAACTCCCCATCTCTCTGTGTTCCACCAGACTCAATCCCCTCTGCCCACATCTCCTCTGGATCCCACAAACCATTCCTTCCTAAGCACCACCATGGCTGAATCCCAGGCCCCGGTTCTAGTAGGCATCCCCTGCAAAACCAAAGGCCATTCCTGCCAGAAAACCAGGTAAGCTGCCCACATACCTTCTCCCCTCTCTATGTTCCTCCAGACCCAATCCCCCAGTCTCAACCCTAGCGCTACAACATACCATCAGCTGCAGCCTACTCTCATCCCTCCCCACATCTCCTGTGGGTCCCACAAACCATCCCTTCCTAACCTCCCTCCCCCAACTTGTTGCTTTGTCCCAGATCCCAACTCCAGGAAGCACCCCCTTTAAACCAAAGGCTACTCCTCCCAGGACAACAAGTAGGCTGAAGGCAGACCCACACCTCTACTACACCTCCTGAAATTGAATCCCCCCAATTCTCCTCTCAAGCTCTGTATCTGGAAACCTGCTGTGGTCTCCTTTTCCTCTCTGACCCCATCTCCAAGGGATCAAAAAGATCTTCTCCGACTTTCCTACTACCAACTCATCCCAGTTATCCAGCCTCCAACACCAGCAGGCATTCCCTGTGAACACAACAGCTAAACAGTCCAAGAAAACAGGCAACACACAGCCATCACACTCTCAGAAAAGTCCAGAAAGGAAACAGAAATCAAGGTTTAAAAAAAAAAAACACCCAACAAAGACAAATAAGGAAATCAGCACCTAGACCTTGAATCATTCCAAATCCAGATACCTAGATGCCAACATAAAAACACAATCAACAATAACCAGAGATGGGCAATATGTCTCAACTAAAGTCCATCTATCCAGCTCTCCTACCACAGTGGACATTGAATATTACAACATAACTGAAGTACAAAAGGAAAAAAACTTAAAACAACTTTTATTAATATGATAGAGGTCCTTAAAGAGGAAATTAATAAATCCATTAAAGAAATTCAGGAAAATACAAACACACACTGTATGGAAATAAATAAAACTGTTCAAGACCTGAAGTTGGAAATAGAATCAATAAGGAAAACACAAACTGGGGGATTTCTGGAAATAAAAAATTTAGAAATTCAAACAGAAACTACAGAGATAAGTTTCACCAACACAATACATGAGATAGAAGAGAGAATCTCAGGCACTGAAGATATAGTAGAAGAAATGGATACATCAGTCAAAGAAAATGGTAAATCTAAAAAACTCCTGGCACAAAATATCCAGGAAATCTGAGACACTATGAAAAGAACAAACCTAAGAATAATAGGAGTAGAAGGAGAAGAATCCCAGCTCAAAGATCCAGGAAATATTTTCAACAAAATGATAGAAAAAAATTTTCCTAGCCTGAAGAAGGAGATGCCTATAAAGGTACAAAAAGCGTACAGAACACCAAGTACATTGGACCAGAAAAGAATGTCTCCTCACCACATAATGAGCATTAAACTTACAGAACAAAGAAAGAATACTTCTTTGTAAAAGCTACAAGGGAAAAAGACCAAGTAACATATAAAGTGTTTTGGAATATTAGTTTAAGATGTGTTATAATTGTTTATGCTGTGGAATATTTAATAATGAAAAGATGTGATGCATTCTTTTATGTTCCATTTGTTTAACTCTGTAAAGCTGTGTTACTTTGCCTGCCTAAAGCACCTGATTGCTCTAATAAAGAGCTGAACAGCCAATAGCTAGGCAGAGAGAAAAATAGGCGGGGCTGGCAGGCAGAGAGAATAAATAGGAGGAGAAATCTAGGAAAGAGAGAGGAGCAAGAAAAGGAGAAGGAGAGGAGGAAGCCAGGGGCCAACCACACAGCCAGCCACAGAGTAAGAAGGAAAGAAAGATATATAGAATAAAGAAAGATAAAAAGCCCAGAGTCAAAACATAAAGAGAAAAGGGATAAGTTAAATTAGAAAGGCTAGCTAGAAACAAGCCAAGCTAAGACTGGCATTCATAAAAAATAATAAGTCTCTGTGTATTTATTTGGGAGTTGGGGGGCAGGCCTCCAAAGAGTTAAAAAAATCAACAATAAAGACCTGTAGAATTATACCTGACTTCTCAATGGAGACTCTAAAAGCCAGAAGGGCCTGGACAGATGTGCTGCAAAAATCTAATAATCCACAGATGTCAACCCAGAAAAACTTTCAGTCACCATAGATGGAGAAAATAAGATATTCCATGATAAAGTCAATCTTAAACAATAACAGTAGAAATCCAGCCCTACAGAAAGTGCTAGAAGGAAAACTGCAACCTCTAAGGAGGTTAACTACACACATGAAATCACAGGAAATAAATCATATCACACCAGCAAAATCTAAAGAAGGAAAGCACACATATTCACACACCTCCAACAACAACAATAACAACAAAATAACAAGAATCAACAGTCATTGGTCACTGATATCTCTCAATATCAATGGCCTCAATTTCCCAATAAAAAGACACAAACTAACAGATTGCATACAAAAATAGGATTCATCCTTCTGCATCACCCAAGAAACACATCTCAAAACCAAGGACAATGCCTCAATACCTCAGGGTAAAGGGTGGGAAAATGATATTCCAAGAAAATGGACCTAAGATGCAAGCTGGTGTAGCCATTCTAATAGCCAACAAAATAGACTTCAAACCAAAACTAATCAGGAGAGGTATATGAAAGGACACTATATACTCATCAAAAAAAAATCCCCCAAGATGATATTTCAGTTCTTAACATCTATGCCCCAAACAAAAGGGCACCCAAGTTTGAAGAGGAACTTCACATATTGACCCTCATATACTAATAGTGGGAGGCTTAGTACCCCACTCTCACCCATGGGCAGGTCATCAAAAAAATTAAACAGATAAATAATGGAGCTAACAGACATTATAAACTAACAAAAATGAATATACCTTATTCCCAGCACCTCATGGAACCTTATCCAAAGTTGACCTCACACCCCAACACAAAACAAGACTCGGCAGATATAAGAAAACTGAAATAACTCCCTGCATCCTCTCAGACCACCACAGATTAAGCTGGATATCAACAACAACAGAAACAACAGAAAGCTTACAAACTCTTGGAAATTGAACAACCCTCTAGAATGAAAAATGGGTCAAGGAAGAAAGAAAGAAATTAAAGACTTCCTAGAATTCAATGAAAATGAATACACAGTATACCCAAATTTCTGGAACACAATGAAAGTGGTGTTAAGAGGAAAGTTCCTAATACTAAGAGGGTGTCTACATAAAAAAATTAGAGAAATCTCATACTAACAACTTAAGAGCACACCTAAAAGTTCTAGAACAAAAAGAAGTAATCACACCCAAGAGGAGTAGATTGTTAGAAATAATTAAACTGGGGGCTGAAAGCAATAAAATAGAAACAAAGAGAACAATACAAAGAATTAATGAAGCAAAGAGTTGGTACTTTGAGAAAAATCAACACAATAGACAAACCATTATCTAAACTAACTAAAAGACACACAGAGAATATCCAAATTAACAAAATCAGAAGGGGGATATAACAATAGACACCAAGGAAATCATAAAGACATACTTTAAAAACCTCTACTCTACCAAATTAGAAATCTAAAAGAAATGAGTAATTTTCTAGATAGGTACTACTTATAAAAAGTTAAATCAAGATCATATAAACAATTTAGATAGACTCATGAAATATAAGTAGTCATTAAAGTCTCTCCTCCCTATAAAAGCACAGGGCAAGATGGTTTTAGAACAGAATTCTACCAGACTTTCAAAAAATAGTTAATACCAATACTCCTAAAATTATCCCACAAAATGGAAACAAAAAGAACATTGGTTGCCCAATTCATTTTATGAGGCCACAGTTACTCTGATATCTAAAACACATAAAGACTCAACAAAGAAAGATAATTATAGAGCAACCTCCCTTGTGAACATAGATGCAAAAATACTCAATAAAATACTTGTAAACTGAATCCAAGAATTTATCAAAAAGATCATTCACCATGATCAAGTAGGCTTCATTCTAGAGATGCAGGGATGGTTCAACACATGAAAATCTATTGATGTAATCCACCATATAAACAAACTGAAAGAACAAAACAAAACAACCCAACATGATCATCTCATTAGATGCCGAAAAAGCCTTTGACAAAATCCA
>CABHPP010141319.1:0-12917 GCA_902168425.1 Peromyscus attwateri | reverse complement strand
CAAAGCTACACAAAGAAACCCTGTCTTGAAAAACCAAAAAATAAAAAAATAAAAACTTCAAGTCTTTGAAGAAAGTATTAGAAGATGGAAAGATCTCCCATGCTCATGGATCAGTAGGATTAACATAGTAAATGGCCATTAAGCTGTTGGCCAAGGGGGTCCCATGGAAATCCTGAAACAACCCAGGCTGTTGCTAAGACAAAATGTTGCTCTCTAAGAACTGAAGGCAGGGCCCCATTGTCTAGGACAACACCCACCCAATTCACTGAACATGGAAAAGCTGAGCTGGTGCCTACATGGAGCCCTCACCTGTATGTTCTATTCTCTTTGGTTCACAAAGGTGCTCTGCAGGCCACTGAAAGAGAAATTTGGACACAACCCAGTCACAAAACCTTTGCCCTACAATCTATCCTGCCTGTATAATATGCTGGGACAATAATGGCACAGAACTTGTGGGAGTAGCCAATCAATGTCTGATTTAACCTAAGACCCACTCCACAAAAAGGAACCCACATCTGACACTGCTTGGGTAACCAAGAACTAGAGACTAGACAGCCCACAGACCTAGGGTAAAAGACTAACTATTCAAAAAAAATCAAATGATTTCTAATGATATTCTGCTATACTCATAGATCAGTGCTTTATCCAGTCATCATCAGAGAGGATTCCTCCAGCAGCAGATAGGAACAAATGCAGAGAACCATAACTAAACATTATGTTAAGACAGTCTAAATTGGAGGTGGCCATAAAATCCCTCCCCTCAGTACTTAAGGAATGTTGCAAAAGAGGAGGCAGAAAGAGTTTAAAAGCCAGAGAGGATGGAAGACACCAGGAGAACAAGACCCTCTGAATCAACTAAGCAAGGTGCATATGAGCTCACAGAGACAGAAGCAGCAAGCATGGGGCCTACCTGGGTCTATACCAGGTCCTCTGCATATATTATAACTATTAGCTTAGTATTCTTGTGGGACTCTTGACTGTGAGAACAAGTGAGTCTCTGACTCTTGTGCCTGCTCTTGAGACTCTTTCTTCTGTAGGATTGCCATGTCCATATGAAAATTTGTGCTTTAATACTCATCCAAGACACCAGGAGTGAAAGAACTTGGATGCATGGACTAGGGTCTACTCACAAGTCTTCATTTTTTTTCTTCAGGTGTATCCACTTTCCTGTTGACAGATGTGAAGATGTTTTAAAACAGTTGGACTTACATGGTGGGAGCTTTGCCAAGAAGAAGGGACAAAGTAGTTGTTGTGGTTATATGCACAGAAGTGGCTATAGTTATATAAACTGTGCAATCTCACGAGGATTCAGAGGGAAATTAGGACATGTGTATCAAGGAAGAGCAAAAGTTAGGGTTTACAGAATTGCTGGATTTAAGTTAAAGTACCAGAAGTAATTTAGAAATACGGAGGATGGTGTAGAAAACATGGAGGGCTTAATTTAGAGTTGATCCAAAGGATTCTGTGATTGGCAGCAATCGACATGCAACTAAAGGAGATAGATAGCTGAGGTAAAACAATAAACAAGACTGTGGGGAAAGAGGTACAAGGAACTGAGAGGTGGTGTTAGAAAGATCAATAATATGAGTTTGTAAGTTATAATTAATGCTACAGTCTTGGAGCCACAGTCTCATAGCTTATGGCTCCAAGCAAACCCTTCCACATCTAAGCCATGCACAGTTGTGCTCAGCAACTGTTTCACTCTGTGACGTCATTTTAGGGTTCTGTATCTGAAAGTGCATCATCTGTAGTCACTGTCAAAAGGAAACCAAAAGCATGGAAATGGCATATGATCTCTTAATGCCTTCAGCTCCTCATTTCATTGAGAACCACACAGACAGCCCCACTCCCTGCACCAAGTATATGGCAACATGTAGAACACTTAGTGAGTCCTACTGGCTGCCACTGTGCAGACATTCCCTCACTAATAATTATTAAGGTTGTACATCTGAGTGATTAGCATGTCACAGGGAGACTGTAGGTATGGCTACAATAAAAGAATTAGCAGATAGTTGAGGGTTGGTATGATCAGTCAAAATATAAAGGGCTCATGTTCTAGAAATTTCCTTCCTGTTACACTTGACTCTATCAGAAATCTATGCACCTGGTAGCAAATATCTGAATATAGAATGAAATAATCAGTCATCTAGGTCTTTCCTAATGCAGTAAATTTTATGCTTTTTTGGAATTGAACTGCTGATGAATCTGATTAATACAGGGTTAACTATATTCCTATGTGGATAACTAGGTTCTAAAGAATGAAAATATGGGAATAATAAAATTTTACTGAACATAATTTATCCTTTCCTTGATGATTTAAAAGACACCTTGACCTCCCATAGTGAGTTAGAGACATGCCTGTGAACATCAATTAAAACTGAACTACGGATGTGCAAGGCAATAACTCATCTAGGCTCTTTGCATGCTGGGAGCTCAAGCAGGGCAGCAGGAAGAGAAATGACAGCAGGAAGTGGAAGGGACTTGAGACGGAGGAAACTAACCAGGTGGCAGGACCTGTTCTCAAGAGTAAAACCAGAATCTGAATAATGACATTCAAGGAGTTGAAGGACCTTGAGTTTTAATCAGGGTTGACATATCCAGGAGGTACCATCCAGGTGCTACAGACACAAAGCCAGAAAAATCACTACACTTATCATGCAGACAGATCATATGTCTCCAGTCTAGTAGGTTAATTGGTTAGCAGCAGGTTCAGAGTGTCCAACTGGTGGGATTTCTTTGGAAATCCTTTGACGTAGAGATAGGGATTTCATATGACCAAATAAGCCGCTGATTACTGTAAGGTTCGGGACAAAGGTGTGATTGCATTAGAAAAGGCAAACTAGGAAACTACCATTAAACATAAGCAGAGAGGCAGAAAAGCTCCAACTTAACAAGCCTCTTAGGCATCAGGTTTGTGTGAGTGTGCTGAGTCCAGAGTCTAGACACCTGGGATGCAATGGGGCTCCTACCAATAGCAAAAAAGGAGAAAGGGAACATGGTCTAGTTAGCTGTGGGTGTGACTTAGGCAAGAGATCATCTTCCTGGGAGAGAGGACCAGATGAGAGAATAAAGAAATGAAAAGCAAAGGAAGTTGCAATTTACTCTGGAAATCCCAGCTAGCAGTGCTTCATGTAGATGTCATGAGTTACACTTCACCTCACGGTGGGAGGTATCCTGAAGTTGTTATGGTCCCCACTTTAATAACTGGACTAATATTCAAACAGGGGAAGAAGAAACAGATTGTTTATGATGAAACTCAACTCACAGAATCATGTCAAAGAACATCTTTAGTCTAATAAAGAGTTAACTTGAATTGTTTATTGTCTTACCTTCCTTAATTCTATCCCTGTGCCCATAAACATGAATCTTCTGTTAGCACCACAGTGGAGAACCAGGTGAAAATGCACTTGGACCAGATGACTGGGGATCTATTCAGGAAAAATGGTAGGAGCAAGGAGAAAGATGCACCACATTTAAGGAACTGAGAAGGCCTAGAGGCAGCCATGAGGAAGCAGAGAAGAGAGGATGCAGAGAGTGAAGAGGATATAGAACACTCAGCCTGGGGAAAGATTCCAGACAGATTGGTAGGAATCTGTGTAGAAGGCCCCTAGGACTCATTTATAAAGCCTCTCTACTGAGGAATTAGATGGGTGCCCAGACTACAATATGTACTCTGAGCAGTCTTCCCAAGACAGACCAATGGCCCGGCTATTCAGAGAAAATAGGACATTATCCAATACACAGGTCAGAGATGGATCAATCTGTAGTAGTGTCAAGGTATATTTTACCGAAGGGCCCTTTTTACATGGAAAGAACTGGGGTTGTTTGTATTTTAAATTTTTGTTTACTAAAGTAAAACAAAATAGACACATAATTTGTCTGAAATCATTAAGTTCAATTCGCAAATCTTCTATCCTGTTGGTACCTCTATCAAACATTATATAAAATAAAGAAGGCTTTGCAGGGAGCTTGGATTAGTGTTTGATCAACTCAAGTAACACAAAGCAAATTCCCCCTTAAAACAACCAGACTGATTAAAAAACTTAATTAAATCCCCTTAAAAAATTTGAAACTTCATTTGCAAATTGAAGCACGCCACTTCATATGCTTGATTGGACGCATTTTTCATCTTAACAACCAAAATGTTTCCAAATTATGAACAAATCTTTGAAGTTTAAATAAATTAAACTTACAAATGTAACAAATTTAAAATTCTCCTAAGCATTCCGACACTGATTGCAAATTTATTGGTATGCATTTCAACAAGAACAACACACATACACACACACACACACACACACACACACACACACACACACACACACGACTTCCCTGAATCAACTGACTATATAAAATAAGAATTAAAAGACAGATTTCTCAGATTCTACTTGGATCCTTCTTATTCAACATCGAGTCAGAGCTTAGGTAGCCAAGGAATCCCCTGGAAATTCAGTAACATACCTCTTGCCACACCAAAAGCCAAGCACCACAATCTAGGGATGTGGTAGAAAAGAGAGCAGAAAGGGCTGCTTCCTTCCTTTTGAGCTAATACAGGAGGCAGGGTCACCCAGTCCATCAGCTCTTCAATCCATCCTTCCCTGCCTTTCTTTCCAGTCACATACAATTTTCAGTGTCCTGTGGAAGTTTTCCAACTGAATGGAACCACCGAATCATAGTAAAGTAAAATAACCTAGGGGCACTGGGACAAGAAGAGTCTGGTCTATTCCAAAGACCCTACCCAGCCTAATAGAAAACAAATAGATATGAAAACATGGATCTCTCCACGTTTGTCCTGTTTCTTGGTGTGGATATCTGGCCTCAGTTTTATTTGATGGGTGTTCAGGTCTTTGTTTACTATTACCCCAATATGTCAGACTGTAGACAAGATGAATGATGATGGGTTTTCAGTCTCGGGACAATTCTGCATTTTAGGATTCAGACCCCAACTGGTCCCCGCTTGGCATGGTAGGTAGGGTGGGTGATAGGTATTCAGACAGATAGGGAGGGGACTGGCTTTGGGCATCTCTAACTGGGGTTGCAGGTTGGGTTCTACAACATTCCAAGGACCAGCAATGGGTAGGATGGTTGAAGGGCAGGTCACCTGGTGGACTGACTCTAAGATTTCCCTTCTATTAAAAAAATTTTTTATTCATTTTACACACCAATCAAAGACACCCCTCTTCCCTTCTCCCACCTGCCCAGCCAATAAAAATAAATAAATAAAAAAGAGAAAGAGAGTCACATAGAACAAACTCATCAATTAGGCAATAAGCCATGCTCTGGCAATTTCTCATTTAAAAAAAAAAAAAAGATTTCCCTTCTAAATTTCTGGTTGGAACTTGGTTTCAGATTCTAAGCTGAAGTTCTGGGAGGGACTCTAGATTCAGTTTCTAAACAATCCCAGATAGGTGTGGTGGGTGGGGTAGGTTACAGGTGAGCAGGTTGGTGAGAAAAATATATCTCTCATTGGCTAGAAGTTACTACCTGGATCTGTGGCAAAGATTTCACCGTAGGACCACTATCATACTCTTCCAGAAAGTGGCATGGGCAGGGCTGCAAGTTGGTAAAGCTATGTATCTTGAACTGAAAATTAAGTGGTAAAGGATACAAAGTTAAAAAGAAAAGGGACCAGTGACATGGCTCAGGAGGTAAAGGGGCTTCTGAGGCAGCCCAACTACTACATTCAAGTCTCAGAACCCAAACAAAGGTTAACGGAAGAACCAATTTCCCAAAGTTGTCTTCTGACTTCTAAACATGTACCACAGTATGTGTGTGTGCATGTACACATACATAACACATGCAATAACAATGAAATGATTAAAACTTCTCTTAAAAAGATAAAGCATGCATAGCCATCACATCAGTAGTACTTGGTGGCCATAAGCAAGGCCTGTCTTAACTGCACCTAGGTGGTCAGGGCGTGGTGAACATCAGAAAAAAGGAACAAGATCGTGTGGACACAAAACACAGGCATACGGGGGCTCAGCACCAGTCTACTGCCTGAATGATAACCCTTGAAAAACAACCCTTAGGGCTATGCTTCCATCAAGAACAGCAACATGAAAATGGGTCCTATGATAAATACCTAAAGAAAGAAACATATCAATTAACATAAATTTCAAATGTAATTTTTCCTAGATATAAAATACTTTTCAGTGTCCAAAGGAGGCAAATTCTGGATAAAAGGGAGAAATCTCTAATAACTAGGGCCATCCGGGTTACCTCTATAGCCTGCTGCCAATTAAGAGTGCCATTGTATTTTCATCAGAGTTAATTAGTCCTAATGACCCAAGATTGAGGTTGGGAAAAGACTCCCTCTATTCCCAAAGATGAGGAATTTGACAACACAACATTGTAATATTATGGGACTGCTCGAAATATTAAAGTGTATGGGACTTTTTAAAGTAATGGTGTGGTTCTCAAGCCTGAGCTTTGTAGATGACCAGTCATAGTCCCTATCTAGCAGCATCTGCACCACATGAGAACTTACTAGAAATCCTCATTTTTCGGCCCTTCCCAGATCTGCTGACTCAGACATGTGAGGGTTCAGAGAGCTACGCTTTAATATAATTTCCAGGGCTGGAGAGATGGTTCAGTGGTTAAGAGCACTGACTGCTCTTCCATAGATCCTGACTGAGTTCAATTCCCAGCAACCACATGGTGGCTCACAATCACCTGTTATTGTGATCTGGCACCCTCTTCTGGCCTGTAGGCACACATGCAGGCAGAACCTTGTACACATAATAAATACATCTTTCAAAAGGGAAATATAATTTCCAAATGAATCTTTTTAACATTGTTACTATTATTATTGTCTTGTGTACGATATATCTGTATGTGCACATGACTTATCTACAGAGTTTGTAGGACATGTGTGCACTCTGCTCTCTCTTTCACCTGGGTTTGGGGGAGTCAACCAGGTTGTCAGACTCACACAGCAAGTGTCTTTACCTTCTGAGCAGGTTCAATGATCAATGAACCTGATTCCTTAAGGACTCTGATTCTTTTAACATATTTTTGAGTGGTTTTCCAAGTCCAATGATAGAATACCCAGAAACATGGGATCAAATGGCATAAAATATTACTTTTTTCCCTTATGCAAAAACCTTCAAGTCTGAGATAAACATTTCTGTAGAGTCTTTCAAAATGCTGGGAAATACAATAATAACTTCCATTTCCCTAGCATGGTTATCCATTTACACTGAGCATTCTTTATCAGTATAATCATGTTAGAATGTCTCCACTCTGACCTATTTGCTGCATAGAGCAAGGAAAACAAATAGGCTTTTAAATGGTAAAATTGCCTTACATTGATCACTAGGAAGATGTCTACTATGAGGAATTTAGCATTCATTTCCAAGTTTGGGGTTTTTAAACAAAAAGACCTTTTTTTTTTTTTTTAGCTCCACTAGTAAAAGAATATCTGAGCTGGTGTTCCAAAGCACAGTGGAAGCTAGCATGTTTGCCATGAGTTTATTTGTAGGAGATGCCAAAAAATTAGTTTATCTGGGGTTCAGATTGGTTTGGGGATTTAAAAAACACACTTGGAAATGTAAACCTACAGATATTTGTCTTGACTTAAACTTGAGCAATCATTGTGCTCTCTAAGTGAATAAAATTATCACAATGAGCCACAGACACCCATAGCTCACCTTTAATCTCTTTTTCATCTCTAAGATAAAAGGGGAGACTCCAGGACAGAGTTCACAAAAGTATTCAGAATGGACCCTGATATCTCAGTAAAAATTCAATTCTTCAGCAGATTATAATGAATTCATTAATGCAATAATTCGCTCCTGTGAAAGAGGCAGGAGCCAAATTTTCTGAAATAGTAAGTACTCTTTCACAGTTTGACATATATCAGTTGAAAAGAAGCTACCAATGCTTGCAAATATAGTATAAAAAATTTCTTCTAGGTTATATTCCAGTCCATTCTTTTTCCACATATCAAAGAATTTCACAATCCAAGGGACAGGTCACCAAGTTGATGAAAATCTGTAATTCATAATATTGAAGGAGTCATTGGATCAGTGATTTAATCTCGAGTTAGAAAAGATAAAGCTCTTCCTACTATTTGAGAAAAGATTCATTGAACTCCTTTTTATCCTTTTAGCTTCATAAGCTACATCTACAGCCAGGTAAAAAAATATAGAGGAAACAGTGTAGTGGGTAGCTCTTTATTTCAAACAATAAAACAGTTTAATGAGCCAAAAATATTTTTTCTAATAATTTGAGCTCTCTTACGTTGAAATAAACTAGTCCATGTAGGAAGTCACCATTCATGCAACATCCAAACACAGGATGGGTGATAAAATCCATGGAGTTTCTTCTTTATATGAAAAAGAAAAGTGGAGAAAGAAAATAGGATGCATAAGAAAAGAGATCAATGACTCTGAGGAAGTTCATTAATTGTTCGTTATTTGATATTCTAATGTATAAATCGGGAAGAGATAGTTACATCTCAAGATATCATTAGTTTTGGGAACAAGGCTGAGCTGTCATTCCTGCATGTAAGAGCCTAATGAATTGAAAACTAATTGATCTCACAGAAAGATAACCACACATGTGGTGATGCACGTCATGATAATCAGGTGCTTTGTGGTACTGGAATCTCCGTGACACAGATTAATTAATTAATTAATACTTCATCTTAATTAGGATAATGGAGCTTTTTTCATTTAGCTACCTTTCTGTTTCTGTGGTAAAATACTCTGACAAAAGCTACTTAAGGGAGAAAGGGCTTACCGTCACTCACAGTCTCAGTATGTAGTCCATCATGGCGGGGAAATTCTGGCGGCAGGCACTTTAAGGAAGCTGGCCTCATTGCATTACAGTCAAGACAAAGAGAATATGTGTACAGCCCATTCAGCGAGTCAGCGGGCTCAAAAACTCTCTTAGGGAGAGAATTGTGGCTTAAAAAGAATTGTGCAAACAAATATTGGCACATGGAGCTATTTGGGCACCACCAAGTTTCATAGACTGCACTAGCAAAGAGCCAGTCTTCAATCAGGAAAAAGAAAGATTGTAGCTAGAGTTTTCCTGCCTGGCCCACAGTCAGGACAAATCTGTCACCCGCCAGTCCCACAGCCGCTCAGACCCAACCAAGTAAACACAGAGACTTATATTGTTTAAACTGTTTGGCCTATTGGCTCAGGCTTCTAGCTATCTAGTTCTTACATCTTAAATTAATCCATTTCTATCAATCTATACCTTGCCACATGGCTCATGGCTTACCGGCATCTTCACATGCTGCTCGTCATGGCGGAGGCTGGCAGTGACTCCCTCACTCAGCTTCCTGTTCTCTCAATTCTCCTCTCTGTTAGTCCTGCCTATACTTCCTGCCTGGCCACTGGCCAATCAGTGTTTTATTTATTGACCAATCAGAGCAATTTGACATACAGACCATCCCACAGCAAAAGGTCTTGGCAGCTTAAAACTTGTAGAAGTATTTTTGAGTACCAAAATTTTGCAATGATGATATTTTGATCATGAGTCTATTTGGCACCTACGGAAAAAATACTCTCTAGTGTTTTCTTCAGCTGTCCCAAGAGAATGGTTAAAAAAAAAAAAAAAAAGGGAACTGCCAGAAGGTAGGAGCCTTAAAAACAGAGCTCAGAGCACTCAGTCCAGAACTGGACTGCCAAGTAATTTACAGTTCTGTTACTGTAGGAAACCCCACTTGCTCTGTTTAGTAGGAAATAAGTATAGAGCTATGAAACATGTATTTGTGTCTAACAATTATCTTTAATTGTTCTATCTATCAAAAGGCATTAATTTAAACAGACCTTAATTATATATAAGCTTCACTAGAAATAGAAGCATTTTAATATAAAAATGGTATTTATTCAACATACAATTATTAGATATGCTGATTTGTTTATAGGTAATTTATTTCAGAAAATTAAGCAAGTTTAATGCTGCAAAAACTTTCAAATACAATATCTCACTAAAGTAAGGTTTAATTGACCTAAGTAAACAGAAGAATACAAATACCATTACTTTCAAAGACTATATTAATTGGGTTTTCTTATTTTATCCCAGCTTTGCCTCACCTGGGGAATTAATCCATTTACATTTAAATTGCTAAGCATTTAGTTAAATCTAACCACTTGTTTATATATGTTAAATACATGTTCTGTTACAAGCATACCTCAGCAGGCATGGCTCCAGACTAACACCATAAAGTCTATTTCACCCAAGGGAGCAAAGAGTTTTTTATTCCATATCAAGATCATGCAGAATTCTGTAGGAATTTTGTGATGGTTAGAAAATGAATATTTTGCTGAAAATAGTGTTTTTGCTTTTACATTCAAATATACTTTCACTGGATACTGAAGGTCAATTCATAACTATGAGGTTGTATTTTACTATTATGTGGTTCCTATCATTTCTGTTCTGTATTATCAAACTTCTTTCAGTGCAAATTTTTGCTCCCCTGTTTTCTGTTTCTTTATTTATCTTTTTCTAAAGCAATCTGATGAAGTACCAGAGGCAGTTTTTCCTAGGTGAGGCCACCCTTGCTGGGAACTTATGAATAATCTTAAAACTGAGATTTGAGTGTGTTTTTAAGTTGGAAAAAAATTTTTTGGTGTTTTCGAGACAGGGTTTCTCTGTGTAGTTTCGGTGCCTGTCCTGGATCTCACTCTGTATTTTGTAATATTTATGCAAGTATTGCTTTCATTTTGCATATTTCTTAAAATTTTTGTCTGTGTGTTCCAGCTCTGTTTCCTGTGTTTCACTCTAGTTGATTTACATTGCTCTATCTTCCTGGTCACTAACTCCACAGATCAATTTGCTTAACTGAAAGAAACTATCTAAATTTGTGTGTGTGCATGTGTGTGTGTATGTGCATGTGTGTGGTGTATGTACACATGTGTATCAGGGTCTTCCTGTCACTTTCTGTCTTAGCACCTTGACACAGAGTATCTCACTAGACCTGGAACTGGATGGCAGCCAACAAGCCGCAGTGATCCTCTTGTCTCTGATCCCCATAGCACAGGGTCTATGGGCACATGGCCAACCACACCCAGCTTTTTATGTGGGTGCTTGGGATTTGAACTCAGGTCCTCATGCTGTGTAGGGAGTAGTTTTACCCAGTGAGCCATCTGCCCTGACCCCTCTACTGAATTCTTAATCTCAGATAGTGGCACTATCAATTCCAAAGCCCAGAGATCTGGGCATTTCAGATCTCTGTTGGAATTCCAGCTTCTCTCTTCTTCTATCGTAGTGCCCACTTCCTGCACTCCAATGACTAGGAACTTCTCTTTGAAATGCACTTGCCCAGCTGGCAGTTGTGTTTGGAGAATGTCTTCATGTTACACAGGGCACTCTTCATGGCTAGCAACAGAAATCATCTCTGAGTCCTCTTGAGATTTCTTTTCTGTCCTTAGTTATCACATGTGTGTCTGCTTGGTTGCCTTGTAAGGAGCTTTATGTTGGGTTAACAGGGGTTTTTAATTCATTGCTTGGTGGGTTTCCCGGTTTTATCACTAATTCTAAGACTTGGCTTTTCCTCTTTTACTGGCACATGGTCTTTGCTCTGATGGACATCATAAGACATTGTCATGCAGCTGTTGTGTGTTTCAACCAGACCCACCTCCTCTTCTCTCACTGTTTCTAACATGATCATGTGTTGGATCCTTCCTTCCTTCTATGATTTTGACTGCACATGTATTAGGCTAACTCAGTGCTGTGTACATATTTCTCTGCTTCTATATGTTAACCTTTTCTTATCTTAATATTTTCTTACTTTGACAAAAAATGAAAAGAAACAAAGCTCTTTTAAGTTATGTCTGAATCTGATATCAAATCCACATAGGCATGCCTTAATTTCAGTAATTTTATTTTCAATAGTTTTCATCTCTCTGATATTATCCTTACTTACATTGTTACTTGAACATATTAATCAGGAATTCTTAGACCTTAGCTATAATATACAAAAATGACCATTATATATATTCTGGCTCTTTAGCCTGATTTGAAAGTAGAGAAAAATGGACAAATTGGATCCTTCTTGTCTTTTTAGAATCATCACCCTGCTTGAGAGCCAAAGCACCCATGTCTAAATAACTTGTGAGATTCTTATGTTGTTTCTATTCATTTTTATCATGTTATCTGTTCCTTTAGCATGCATAGCCTTTTTTTTTTCTGTATACCCCACATTGTAAACAAAGAAAACTCTGGTCCAATCCTTTGAGGCTCTGGATTCTGTTTTCCTCTGTCTGTGTTTGATTTTTCTTCTGGTCGGGTCACTTTTGCTTGGTGGAGCACTTTGCTGATTTCAATCCAGGTTTAGGTCGTTAAGTATTCTCTTCTACTTCCTCCTGACTTTTTCTTCCTTTGTAAAGTGATCCTGCACATTGGAGACCACAGCATCTTACCTTTGGTCTCATGACCACAGGCTGGGCATACCCTCTTAACCTCTCACATGCACAGTAGTGTGCGCTTTGAAAACTTTAGTGAATAGGGCAATCATCTCCAAACATGACTGCGCTGGCTCTCAGACTAATCCCCAAAAGGCAAGAAACATCTAATATTTCCATTTTCTCCACTTTCAAATCAGGCCAAGGAGCCAGAATATATAATAATCATTTTGTACGTTACAGCTAAGTTATGAACAGTGTGAGCTGGAAACTGAAGAAGAATTAAGTCTTGTTATGGACGGACTCCTAAAGGAGGTAGAGTACAAAGTCATGTTGAGAAAACCACAGCCATTCATCACTATTTACCTAGGATAATTTCAGTCCATGCCTGTGGCTCTGGAGTAATAATTAACAAGTACCTACATTCACTCTCAAAAGCATCTCAATTTAAAATATAAATTGTAAGTTCATCCTGATAATAAATACTAGTTAAGCAAGACAGGAAAATGGATGATGCCATACCAGAGTGGAGGCATTTCAAGGACAAAAAAAAAA